>NMXI01000037.1:0-267630 GCA_002851675.1 Verticillium nubilum | reverse complement strand
CTAACCCTAACCCTAACCCTAACCCTAACCCTAACCCTAACCCTAACCCTAACCCTAACCCTAACCCTAACCCTAACCCTAACCCTAACCCTAACCCTAACCCTAACCCTAACCTAACCCTAAGAGAAGTTAAAAAGATTTAGGTAGGGATTTAGTTATAGGAAGAAAGTTAAATTATTTCTAGGAATAGAAGAATTATTTAAATATATAGAAGTATAGACTACCTAAAGGCGGTAATTCATAGAGTTCGTAAATAATAGGAATAATAGGAACTAGCCTCGAGTAATAATTAGTTAAATAGCTAAGAAGGTAGGAGCAGGAACGTAACTTTTAGGTATAGAAGTTTCGCGTTCCTTCCTCGTCTAGTTAGCTACTAGTATACTTATAAGCCTTAAGTCTCTTAGATTACGGGCGTACCTAGATATTAGCTTATATAGGACTTAGAGACGGTATCTATTTTCTATCTAATAAATCTCAGAGCTTATTTATATAATTTTTTAAAAATTATAGTTACTAGCTATACGGGAAAGAGGTATAGTTAAAATAGGGCCTAACGTATCTAAGGATATTAGACTTCTTAATAAAGAAAAGTAGCTATAGCCGGCGAGGGGCTCGGGAGGGGTATATATAGATCGGCGTAAAGCTAAGTACTTATTAGACTATGAATACTAAAGCTAAAGAACTTATATATCCCGTATAAAACTTAGACTACTATACCTATACGGAGTACGTCCGACTATATATACGAACCGGGCCTAAACGCGTAAAAGAAACCTTTAGTTATATAACCGAAAAGATAAAAGAAACGGATTAATATAGGTAATATAATAGAAAGATAACGAGTAGCCTATTAGACTAGGCCGAGCTCTTTAACTATAGCGCTAGCTATAAGATAAAGAGTAGTAAATTTAATCTTAGGCGAATATATTTCGCGTCGGGCGGTTAGCTAGGCGCCTATGCCCGGGAGATCGAATAGTATAGTCGGATAGAGAGGCGCCGTATTAAGTAGACGGCTTACGGGCTAGGGACCCCTAGCCTAGCGGATAGCGCTAGCGATAGCGTCGGGATATAATATAAGGAGTACGGTAACGACCTCGAAGAAGGTAGGACCGTAGTTATACGAGCCGGCCTTCTAACCGTTCTAGCGGTTATACTATACTAAAGGCAGGCCGTAGATAAAGTAGTAGCCGTAGGCGGTAAACTTATACTTACTATAGATAAGGTTAAGAATCTCTTCCTAGAAGTTATTCGGCTTAAAGGTAAGGGCTATTATATTAGTATAGCTAGACAGGTAGTATTTCTAAAGGGCGTAGCCGGGGGCGAGGTAGTAGTACGGGTAGTAGTAGACTGAGCCTATAATAAGAATCTTTATAAAGGAGCGGAGACTATTAATATTCGTAGCGCTAGTAATATAAGACCTATCGGCGTCGAGTATAGACGATATACGTTACTCCTCTTATTAGACGACGAGATTGCGGTAGGGCGTAGGCGAGGGGACGGCTGCGCGTATAGGTCTAAAGTCGGTAGTATATAGATATCCGCTAGGAGTTAGGGCCGCCGATAGGGCGGGCGTAGAGCCGGGATAGTAATACTTAGTAGATCTAAAGTCGGCGTGCTTTATATAGCTATTAGGCGGCGGCGGCGGGACGGGGCAGTTTTAAGTACGGGCGTAGGGTATATATTAAATACGGCTATACTTATATATATTATATAGTAAAGGAGTTAATAGTATAGGGCCGAGACCTAAACCGAGGTATAGGGCCCGCTAGGTATACTAGGGGCTCGGTATATTAGGGCTCGCTGCTATTAGGGGTATATAGAGCGTTAGTTAAGCTATATTCTAGATTACGGTATTAATAGCGGGTAATAGAGCGTCGGCGACGACGCTGAAGCGATAAAGAAAACTAGCTATATAGAGATCGTACGCGGCCTTATAGAAGCCATAGGGGTGCCCGAGTATAGAGGGACCCTCGAGGAAGGCCGTAATTACCTAGTAGCGGCAGGGGCCGCGGAGGAACTCGCGTAGCGTATAATTCTTAGGCGGAGTAGTACCGTAGACGAGAATAAACGTAGCGGGGTCGCCGCGACGACTAGCGCGGCTAGCCTACTATACTAGGTTAGTTATACTATAAGGGTATCTAACTTAGATAACGAGACTAATATCGGGGTAGTCTATACCTAGGCCGAATATAGTAATAGCGACTATAATAGCGCTAAGTATATCGAAGCCGCGGAAGCTATTAGACGAGGCCTCGTCCGTTAACCTTATATAGAATAGGAGAGCGTCGAGTATAGTAGCGAAAGAGTCTACCTCCGTTCGGCTATAAGTATAAACGACGGCGTAGGCGGCGTTACCTAGGGGGTAGTAAGTAGCGCAGTAGTAGCGGAACGACGCGATAAGGTCGACGACGACGTTAGCGCGTAGTATAGTATCGTTAATTTAAAGTATATAATAGGTAATCTTATCGCTAGACGCGGGCGAGCGGATAACGATAGCGGACTCTTAAATACTAAGGCGGTTCCGTAGCTCGATCTCGTAGGCGCTAGGGGGCAGAGTAGCCGTAGCGAATAGGCGACGCGCTAAGACGTAGCGAAGACCGGCGTCGAGTTTAGCGACTATATTATAGTAGAAGAGCTCGTAGGACTTAAGGGCGACGTACGCTTCGTCGAGGATAATATAGTCGATAAGAGACTCGGCGTTAAGCTTATTAACGTAGTATAGTTAATCCTAATAGTTAAGCTACTCGGGGGTAATAAGGATATAGGTAGTAGTAGCGGCGGGCGAATCGCGTTAATCGCCCTAGTAGGAGGCGCGGATACCTGCCTTTATTAGCCGCGCTAGTATCTAGTTAAGTAGGGCGTAGAGGGGCTCGACGATAACGGTAATACTTAATAGCTCGAGGAAGGCTAGTAGTATAAAGACGAGTAATTTACTACTACTTATCCTAGTAATATATATAACGTTACTAGGACCCCGGGTAAGGGCGTATAGCGCCTCCTTTTAGTACTAGTAGAGGGCGGCCGTAGGATTACCGAGAAGGGTTCGCGTAGTAGCCTTAAAGTCGGCGCTAGTAAGGTTCTCGAGACGCGTAACCTAGAAGCCTAGGAGTAAGCCTAGTATAGTAGGGGTCTCTAGAGCGTCGGATACGCTAGTAATACCGCGCTATCTCTTAGGTACGGGCGTACTAGGCTCGATAGACGTCTAGCGCTTAATTCGGTACGAGTACGGAGAGGGCGCTACGGCGGCGATATAAAAGAGCTTATACTAGGAGCGGCTAGCGGCGAGGAAGGCAGAATACTTATCGCTACGGCTAGTATTCGACCGATCGATAGTATAGGTCTACTAGGCCGTCCGGGTCGAGTAGGCAGCCTAAAGGTTAAGAATATCGTCCGACTCGCGGTCGTCGTTATCGTCGGCGGCGGGGCTATCCTCGTAGCCGAGGTTATTAGCGATAGCTATAGGGATAGTAATATAGCGGCGCGTAAAGGCGATAGCGACGTATCGATATATCTAGATATTAAGGCCGCTCGGTAGTACCTTTATAGATACCCTCTCGAGGACCTAAGTATAGTAATCTAAGTTAAAATACTCTAGCTAAGCTATAGCGTTATCGCGGATATTTATTTCTAGATCGAGTAGGGGGGTTAGTTAACTTAAAACGGAGTAGTAGTCGTATAAGTATAATATTAAAGAGGGCACTCTTAGGTATACCCGTAGTAAGACTTCCCGCTACGGCTATACCTAGAAGGGGGCTATAAGAAGGCTACTTACTAAGTTCTCTAGTAACTTCGCGCGCGAAGAGGAAGGGCGAGAAGTTAGTAACGGGCTTTACTATAATATCGAGGGCCTAGATATAGGGCAGGGCGAGCTATTAGTAAAGAACTAAGTAATACGAGGCTTACGGGGGTAAAAAGCAGTAGATAGGCCGAGGCTAGCGAGTCTTACTATACGACTTATAATAGATAGTAAAGACGTCGACGAGACTATCGCGAACGAAGAGGTTCCGTAGTTAACCTAGGCGCGAGTTCGTATAGCGGATAGTAAGGAGCTCGCGGCAGTAGTACGGCTAGCTATTAGTAAGGCCGAAAACTAGTATAGCGGCGTCTAGGAAGGCGCAGCGCCGGAGGTCTATAGCGGTTCTATACTTAGTATTAGGTACGCTATCTAGGCCGACTAGAGGGGCGCTACTAAGGGGATAGTCGACTATATAGCGGAGGAGCTAGTTCTTACTACCCTTAACCTAGGTACGATTTAGCGGGTTCGTTAGGAAGTACCTATTAAGTACGCCGTTCGAAGGGTCGTTAGCGATATTAATAAGGGATAGTAGCGCTAGAGTAATACTATCTAGGTCCTTATTAGTAAGTACGAGTAGGAGGGCGTATAGTACTAGCCGTATACTATCTATAGCGTTAGCGAAGAGGGTATATATACTAGGCAGAGTAAGGCGGTAACGGCCGATAAGGAGCGTATCCTCGGGCTAGGTAACCTAGGATACGGTAAGGTTAACGGGAATATCGTTAGGGGTGCCGTAGGCGCGCGATTACTTAGAGAAGATCTAGGCGAGGGGCGTCGTATAGTAGCCGTTATAGGGCGGGTAGATAAAGTTACTTACGTTACTAGCGAGCGCCCTAGCGAAGGTACTAAGTACGAGGGCTAACCGGTTATAGGCGGCGCTAAATACGAGAAGGAGCGAGACCTTAGCGATAGCCGATAATATCTTTATCGTACTAGACTTAAGCTACTAGCCGTTACCTATATACGTAACGGCGGAGTAAGCTATAGTACTAAGTAGAGGGCTATCGAATACGTCCGTAGTAAGGTATTAAGATAATAGAAGGACCTAGGCGGAGCGGAGGCGGGCGTCTAGTACCTTAAGGCGTAAAGACGAGCCGCTAGCGGGAGCGTATCCTTATAGGGTTTTAAGTATAGGCGAACCTAGAGACTAGGGCGAGCTAGTAAGTATATCGTAGAAGTAGACTAGAAGAGGGCTATCGCGATTACTAATTAGCTCGGAGGCTATATAGAAGACGGTACGCTAGGCCTCTATCTACTCCGGGGTTATAGAGGTCGTAGACGGAGTAGGCTAGGTACTAGTACTATCGCTAGCCTAGACGATAACTATATTATAGAAGTAGGCGATAACCTTATAATAGATATTAAAGTAGCTATTTATAGTTTCGCGCTAAATCTCGTACTAGAAGGTAGTAGTAGGTTTAACGCTAAAGCGACAGCGGTTAATAATTAAGAGGGCCGGCTAGTCTTTATAGTTAGCTATAAGGGCGGCGGTCTCGATATAGATATAGAAAAGACGCTTATAGAGTAGATCGGTATAGGGAGCCTCCTATATCTCCGTCTAAGTTAGGGCCTCGTATAGGCGGATCTACTAGGCCTCGAATATACGCTAGAACCCTATAAGCTTAAGGAACGGGTTAGGTTCGGCGTAGGGGTTATACTACGCGATTAAATCGGCCTAGCGGCTACGTATAGTAGTAGTGCTAGCAGATACTAAATCGCTTAGTACCTAGACCTCGTCGATGCCCGCGACTAGCGTAGGCGGTAGCTTAACGTAGAAGTAGCGGACCTAGCCGCTATAGCTAATAGACTAATAGGGAACGTCCTCGACTATAGCTATATCGCTTAGGGAGTAAACGTTAGTAGTATAGGCCCTAAGCTTCTTACGCGAGTAGTAGACGAAATAATAAAGTAAGCAGCCGATACCGTCGAGGCGTATATTAAGGAAGCTATAGGGCACTATAGCCTATAGTAGGTTAGGTAGGTCCTTAAACTAGCCCTAATTTATAGTAGTACCCTTAGGGTAACGCGTCTTAGTCGAAGACTTTTCGAACTAAGTATTAACCTTTCTAATAGCTTCCTATATCGTTACCTTCGACCTATTAAGGCTATATAGTATACCTAAGTATACGAGGGCACTCTAACGGCCGAGGGGTACTACTTCTATATAGTATATATAGACTAGATATCCTAGGTCGGACGGGTAGTAAAAGTACTACGTAATCTTAGTTACTATTATAGAATTAGGTATACTATAACTAGGAGTAGCTTAGTTAGATATATAATCGACGATATAGGGGGGTTTCTGTCTCGGCGGCTTCTAGGTATAGACGTAGTAAATTCCAGACTACGGACGTACCTAGAAGCTACTAGACTTCTCTTCTCGAGGTATACTTACTTATTTAACGGCTGTCTTAATTAAGAACTAAAGCGTCTCGGGTTACGCGGTTAATACCTGTCTTTATATACTCCTTATACTTAGTCTCGGAATATTAGTTAAAATATAATGCGTAGTAAAGTAGGCTACGTATTTAAAAAGAGGTTAGAAGTCTATAAGAGCTAGGTATAGGCGTACTAGTAGAGCCGGTCTACTAGTAGTAACTAGAAGTAAGGAGGATACCTAGGTAGCCGAGAGGGGTTATAAGTACGGGCGTTCTCTTCCTAATAGAGCCGGTCTATAAGATAAGAGGTTTTAAGGTTATTAAAGGAAAGGTTATTAAAGGAGAGGTTATTAAAGGAGAGGTTATTAGAGGAGAGGTTATAGGAGAAGAGGTTATAGGAGAAGAGGTTATAGGAGAAGAGGTTATTAAAGGAGGAGGAGTGGGTGGAAGAAGAAAAGAGGGAGGAGGTAGCTTAGTATTTATAGAGATATAGATTATAATAGGAGTAGCTTATAATTAGATACTAATAGGTATAAAAGAAGAAATAGCTATAATAGGAAGATAATCTAGAAGGGGTATAAGTATAGATAGCCTATTATACTTATTAGGACGGAAGCTTACTACGGGCATACTTAGAAGTACTTTAGTTAGTACGATTTAGTATAAATATAGTATTTAGCTATACTAATTCTATAATCTAAGATAGGATATAAGGGGTAAAGTACTTAGGTTATATAATATTAGGAAAGAATATATTACTAGGCGTAACTAATACTAAGTATAAGGGAGCCTCGCCTAGCGCTCGGGGAACGCTAGGTAGCCGTTCGGTAAGTAGTCGGTAAAGACTAGGGATAACTTAGCGTAGGGCTCGAGGATACTCGAGGCTAGAATAGAATTCTCGAAGAGGAGAACTTAGTAAGTTAAAGTCTTCGAATAAAGTTATACCTACCTACGCGTGCTCGGCGAACGGACTCCTAGTAATACCGATTCAGACCCTTAGTTATATCCTTATACTAGAGCTCTTCTACTTATATAGGTATATAGGTATACTTATAGATAACCGATAATACTCTACGATACCTATATATTTATTAGCTATAGAATAAAGAGGCGGGATTATATATCTAGGTCTAGTAATCTACCTTATATTTCCGTATTCTAGGGATATAGCTATAGTCTATTTTTAATTTATCTTATAGATAACTAATGCTCTAAGTATCTGGGTACGCTTATAGCTAAGTATTATATCTAGCTAATACTTATAGTAGTACTCTAACTAATATTTTAGATATCTGAGTATGCTTAAAGCTAGTTATAATACCCTGACTCTATTACGGACTAGCCCTAGAAGGGCTTAGTAGTAGCTCTATTAGGGCCCTTACTGTAGTAGTTATGAAACCGGAGCTATTAGGGCGCTCTATAGGCGCGGTAGCTGTCGAGTAGCTATATAAGGTGCGGCGGGGCGGCCTCTAAAGGTGTGGGGGCAGATTTTAGATATTATTCTACCCTATACCTACCTACTAATTAACTGCGGAAGCGAACTGCGGAAGACTTCTTTACTCTACTTATCGACGTATTCTAATAAGCTCTTATATAGCTATAAGTTATAGTAGCTATAGCTATTTAATTAAGCTTAAAGGGTAATATTAAATTAATGCTTCTATTTAGTTAAGCTATATTTATAATAGTATACGTAGTACCTATACTATAGTAAGGTATAACTATAATAGACTAATGCTTAATATATCTAGATATACCCGAAGCTAGCTATAGTAGCCTAATTAATACTTAACGTATCTAGGTATGCCCGAAGTTAGTTATAATTACTAGACGGATACTCTTAATATCTAGGTACGGCTATAGCCTAGTATAGAAGTCTGCCTGAAATAATATAGTCTAAATATCCTTATAACTAGGAGTGCGATTCTAGTTAATAATAGGGTTTCTAGGTACGCCTATACCTAGGAATATAGGTCTAACTAATACTACGATACTATAGCTATGCACGTAATCTAGGGTAGTCTGGGTATATCCGTACCTAGGAGCCTTATTATACGGGACCTGGCCTGGCCAATCGCAGCTCGGCGGGCGGGACCTAGCCTAGCTAATAGTAGCTAGGCGGGACCTAGCCTTACTAATAATACTAGGCGGGACCTAGCCTAGCTAATCGCAGCTTGGCGGGACCTAGCCTAGCTAATAGCTAGCGGGCGGGACCTAACCTGGCTAATAGTAAGTGTAAGGGATTCGGCCTAACTAGTAAGCGTAGTACTAGCGGGGCCTATTAGCGCGATGCACCTAATTAACGTCGTATAGGGGCAGAGGCGGCTAATAGCGCGGCGGCGGGACCTGGCCTGCTTAATAGTATAGGGGCAGGGCTAGACCTAGCTAGTAAGCGCGGGGCTAGTAGGACCCGGCCGCCCGATATACTTAATTAGCGACGTGCGATGCGGATGCGGCTAATAGCGGCGCGGTAGCGGGGCCTGACCTAGAGCGGGACCTGGCCGCCGCGGATTATATACTAGCTACCTAGGTTAGAAGTAGCTTACGGCTCTACCTACCTAGAAATAGCTCGTCTTTACTAACCTAGAGATAGTAGAAGCCCTATATAATACCCTCCTTCTACCTACTAAGCTAGTAGACTAACCTTATAACTACTATAGGGTACCCCCTACTATAGGCTACGAGGATACCTATAGAGTAGCTGAGAGGCGGTGGACTTTACGCTATAACTAAGTTACCCGTATAATTATAAAAGTACTTACTAGCTAGGATAATCTAGAAGTAGAATCGGAACCTAGCTACCTTAATAGGGCTACTAGGGACCCCTTAACTAACTAGGCTAGTACTAGGGCCCCTATAGACCCCTAGGTAATAGAGAAACGAGCTGACTTCTCTATTACCCTCGGCTAGAGCCGTTACTACTATAATATCTAGATCGTAGTAGTTAATATAGCCTCTATAAGGGAGGACCCTTATAGTACCCTTACCGAAGCGGCTATAGAGAAATAATAGAAATACTAGTATCTCGGTCCCTTCTTTAAGCCTCTAATCTTTTCAGTAGGTAGCCTTATAGAAAAGGAAATAGCCTAGACCTATAAGGGGCTTTAGAAGCTACTTAGGCCTATAGCTATTACCTAGATAGACCTCTCGATTACCCTAGCCCTTACGAAGACTAGAGCCTTCTCCGTAGCCTCTATTATAAGGGACGTCCCTAGGTATAGATAGGCCCCTTTTCAGAAGCCCCTTTTCAGAAGCCCCTTTTTAGAAGCCCCTTTTTAGAAGCCCCTTTTTTAAAAGCCCCTTTCTAGAAGCCCCTTCGAGAAGCCCCCTTACGGAAACCCCTATCTTCCCTTCCTACCTTTCCTTTCTACTTTTCCTTACTAAATAGTCCTTACCTCCTTCGTCTTTTCCACCCTAAAAATAGTTCTTACCTTCTATATAGCAGAGACACCTCCCTAGAATAGATACGAGAGAGGAAATAGTTAGAGTAGATTAGCTTAAGTAGGAAATATACCTAACCCACCCTATAGTCTAGTTTTTAAATCGTCCTTTACTTCTTTCTAAGACCCCTTTAATAAGACGACCGGAGCGCTTGCAATAGTCCTATTATTAAAGTACTATAGCACTACTTATAATTTATTAATCCATAGTGAAATACTAAAAATTTACAATAATCCAACGTGCGGTCTCTTAGGAAAGTCCCGTCCCTTAAAGAGAGAGACCATCGTAGCTATCAATTGCGATGGTGATTGTCCCCTTCAGCATGCCCGCTTGAGCCTCCAAATCGTCAGCCCTGCTCTCCACGTTGTCGATGAGCATGAAAGCAGCGGTCTGTGACGAGTCAGTAAGCTATTCGGTCCTCAAACATCGGGATGTAACGTACATCGACGACATTCTCAATCGAACGCAGCGCGGCAGCAACGGGCTGCCCGATGAGAGGCACGGTATTGAAGAGCCCAGCCTTGCCGATGAGTATGTTCAGGAGTACTTGGTGCACCCTCACGAACTCTCGGAAGGCGTTGAAGATAGCATCCGACTGCGAGCCAGCAGGAACCTTTGGCATGCCCTGCATCTGAGCAATGGCAGCGGTGGCGGTGGCTGAAATGTCGGCGAACCCTGTGAGAAGGCGCTACGAGGTTTTGTCAGCACTTGGAACGTTGTTAAATGTGTGAAGTCGGGTTCGTATAGGGAATGGACCCAGGCCAACAACTAGTAGGGGCCCGTTCAGGATGGTAATGCTCTGTGCAGGCCCTTGAAGGGCCTGGGACTTGACCGTCAGGGTACGAATGTTATCAACGACCTGGCTAGGGGTGATCTGGCCGAAAACGGTCGAGCCACAGACGGCCAGAGCGGTGACGGCGGATTTGAGGAGGGAGAAGCGCATTTTGATGGTTGCTTAGTGCTGGAGGTGATCAAGCTATGATGACGAGGGGAGATGAGAAGGTTATGGTGATGATGGTGTTAATGAAGGGGGAGTACTCCAGAGAAACTGGCTGCTTGCGCTTCTTTATACCTGAGGTCCAGATAGAAAAGCCATTACGATCTGATGATACTCGTCAGACGAGACTGACGCCATCTGTGGAACGTTTGGTTGTCTAAGCTATCCCCGTTGTGACTGTCTCAGACCTTCAGCTCTCTCTGTCAACATAAACTTGAGACTCTGGTAGGTTGAAAGCCGTACAAGTCTCTGTGTATTTGCTTTTCTTGACCGGGGAAGCCGTCAAGTGGGGTCTACCGAACTGGAACATCAGCCACGCTCGATCTTAGCGCGCGGGCTGGGCCTCGAGACACGGTCAGTGATCAAATGCCCTTCATGAACGCGGCTCCTCCCGCGAAAAAGTAATGTTCGCTCACATGCCGTAGCCAATTGCGCTTATTTGCCCTGCCAGACATGCAAGCTCGTGAACACTGGGTCAAATATTTGAAATTGTTTCTGTCTGACAGCAGCCAGCCACGGTCTGGTCTTGTGAGCATTGTCATATGTCACGAGCATGCAAGACACGCCACATTAACGGTGCGTACGCATGGCCGCGCCTGATGCTTACTACGCTGACCGTCTGGCAGCGGGCGGTGCTCTGCCTCTCCCTGTTCATATCCCACGGCCCAAGGGCCTCATGTTAGAGCGGCGGGGGGTCATACTTGGCCTCAGGGCAAGTCGCTCATAAAGAGGCAAAAGCTTCATGTGCACTCTGTGCTGCCACCATTGAGCGTTGTTATTTGATTTTCTGGGGCTCGTCTTCGGACTTCACACCTTTGCCGTTACAATAAATCGACGATACTTGCTATCATGGGCATTTTGGCTGGCATTCACGCGTGAGACTGGCTTCTGGGGGGGATGTCTTGGGTGGCAGTTGTGGCATGTCTGCCCAAACACCAGTGCATGTGACTGAGCAATGCGGATTGGACCATATCGACGACTGCGGGCTACTCCGTCTCAGCTAGGTCTCACCCACAGGTCGCATACATGAGGAGGCCCTCGATACTGGCCGTTGTTGACCGCCTTCGTGGGCAGTTCTGTCAAAAAAAGAAACCACAATTTATTGAAGCAAGACAGCAAGATAGCGCGGGATTGGACAGAGTACTCGTGCTCCAAAATCGAATGATTCTTAATCTCAACTACCCCTCCTTGAAACCAATCATCTCGTTTCCAATGTCCCAAAGCCTGCTTGCGCTCTCTGTATCATATGCCCAAGGCGCATGGCCACTTACTCCCTGCCGCCAGGTCTTCCCAGAAGGAATTAGTGGCTCAACTGCACAGTTGTTGAGATACTTGCCGCCAGGACCCTCCCACTCCTTGCTTATGGCGGCGTAGATCGTTGTTGCGGCCCCTTGAGGTGCACTCTTAAGTTCTGCCTTAGCCTCATTTGTCATGGAGGCCACCCATTCTGTCGTATCCATGTGATTAGGTCAAATTGGTGAAGATGACGCCGGGGTGGAGTGAAAGGGCATGCAGCCCCTTGGAGCTGAAGCGACGCTCAATCTCGTTGGCGAGGTAGATATTTGCCGTCTTTGACTGTCCGTACGCGAGCCAAGGGTTATGCGGCGTCTTCTCAAAGTTGATATCCTCGAAGCGAATCCCATTATCATTGTGGGCAATAGACGAGACAGATACGACGCGGGAGTGGAAGTCGGTTGAGACCCCGGCAAGTAAAGCAGGCTTCAGTAGCTGGAATAGCAGGAAGTGGCCCAAAACGTTTGTGCTAAATTGGAGTTCGAATCCATCTTCAGTCTTCTCGTCCGGAGTGCACATGATGCCAGCATTGAGGACAAGAAGGTTGAGCTTGTCGTTCTGATTAAGGAAGACTTTGGCTGCATTACGGACCGAGCTGAGAGAGTCCAAGCGCAAGTTAATCGCCTTGATGGGTGCGTTGCCACTGCCTTCAGAATACTTCTTGATGGCTTCGATGGCTTTCTCAGCCTTAGTCGTGTCCCTCGCAGTAATGAACAAGGTTACACCAGCAGCGTGGAGCGCGCGAGCCGTTTCGAGGCCAATGCTAGAGTTTTCACCAGTGACAATAGCAACCTTGCCTACGAGCTGGCCAACGAGACCTTCGTCCTCAACGATCTGAAGGGCTGTAGGACGAGCGTCACCGGGGCCCTTCGGAGTGGCGTAGCTGGCGTTGTATCGAGACACCTTGTGGAATATGAATGAGAGCTTGCTGTGTTTTTGGAAGACGCGATGAAGAAGGATGCATTTCCAATCTTAACTGAGAAGGCTCCATGGTATAATCCTCAGCAGCTTGCCCACCTGGTACAGCTCTTCACGAAACCGGCCTGTCCATGTTGAGCCTGTATTGATTAACGTTGCTCACCCACTTTTGGCCCACCCCCCCATTTGGCCCACCCCAAAATCCCTCACCGCCACCCCAACCCCCCTTCTTCAACCTCCGATATCTTTACCAATTCAACAGCAATTCCTTCACAATTCTGAATCCTTCTACCTTAGCCAATAATGCCTCGATATACCGAAGACGAGATCAACCAGGCCCTAGAAGCTATCACAAACGGCAACTCTATCCGCAAGGCCTCTTCCAGATAGGGCATACCAAGGTCTACCCTCCGGCACCGTATCGAAGGAACCTAATGCAGGAATATCGCGTTTTCTAGCTAGTAGAAGCTATCCCCGACGCAGGAAAAGCATCTAGTGGAATAGATACGGATCTAGGCTGCCCTAGGGCTCCTACCGACCTATTCCTAAGTCAGAGAGTTTGTAGACCGTATCCTAGGCTTACGAGGAGGGCCCTAGACTATCGGAAAGAACTAGTTTCAGGCCTTCCTGCGTAGGAACCTATCTATTAAGGTCTAAAGAGCTAGGCCTATAGACTCGTAGCGTATTAACGGGGCGTTAACTAACGTTATTAGGAACTAGTTCCGTCTCCTAGCTATTCCTGAGATCAGGGCTATCTAACTAGCTAACCGCTATAATATAGATGAGACTAGGATCCTCGAGGGCCGCGGGTCAAATAGCCTAGTTCTAGGCTTAGTAGAAGCCCAGAATCTACGTAAAAAACAGCCTAGTTCGAGGGCCTGGACGTCGATCCTTAAGTGCGTTAATATAATAGGCTCTGCGCTGCCCCCCTTAGTTATATATAAGGGAAAGTTAGTCTAATAGTAGTAGTTTCCTCTAGACCTATAGCCCTATAGTAGTTAGAAGTTCACTATAACCGAAAACGGATAGACCGATAACGATATAGCTATATTCTAGCTTAAGGAGATCTTTATCCCTTCTACGTAACTAACTAACCCCTTAATAGCTAGGCTTCTTATCCTAGACGGTTACGGCAGCTATAAGATAATAGAATTTATATATCTCTACTATAGTAATAATATCTATCTACTATTTCTACCTCCCTATACGTTATACGTCCTATAGCCTCTTAACTAGTCGATTTTTAGTCCCCTAAAGGCAGCCTATAGGAAGCAGCTTAGATACCTTCCCTAATAGAACGACTCTACGATAGTAGGTAAAAGGAACTTCCTTACCTACTATAGAAAGGCTCGAGAATTAGCTTTTTTAGCCTAGAATATACGTAGTAGGTAGAAGTTAATAGGTCTTTAGCCCGTATCTATGACTAAGCCCCTCCTTAGCTATCTACTACTCGAGAATACTAATAACGCTACTAGGGTAGCTAATCCTACGATAGATAAGGCTATTAGGTCTAGGGCTATCGAGGAATACGAGAAAGCTACGTCTACAGTTACGTAGTCGACCCCTAGGAAGTTAGTTAAGCTATAGGTCTAACTAGCCTAATTTAATAGCCTAGACCTACCTACTAATACGCAACGGCTTCTATTTCGTAAGGTTCAGAAAGGCTTTAAGGAAAGGGACTGCCTCTTAGCTACCCAGGAACGTAGGATTCAGGTTCTAGAATAGTAGCTGGAATAGGCACGACCTAGGAAAAAGAAGAGGGCCGGATCAGCCTAAATTCGAAGTTTACCGACATTGAAGCTATCCACAGGGCTCAAATCGAGGCAGGCGACAAAGAAGATAGCACAGGTGAAATCAGCGGCCCTGAATTACCTAGTGACTCAGAGGACTGTATTATCGTTGCATCGGAACGGGTCGTAAATTCGGGTTGAAGGGAGGTCTCTGATTCCAGGGGTTGGATTTTGGGGTGGGCCAAATGGGGGGGTGGGCCAAAAGTGGGTGAGCAACGTTACTGCTTACATATTGTGGCCTAGCAGACCAACCGAAAGCAGGCTACCTGTGTGGACCACCCGCCGTATCAATACGGCAGAGTACGCTTGGAAAGAATCATGACTCGGCTTCCAATTGCCCAACTCAACATCGGTTCGATATCACACCGCACCCTACATGTCGTTTCGTATGGCCTACCCATATGTAATTGCCACTGATCCAAATACCACATCGCACGGCCACTGAAGTGCATCTTCCCATTCGTCACCGAGGACACCCTTGATATGACTCAGCAGCCCAGCAGGCCAGAACCTAAGACACCAGTGCTCCCTGTTAAAGCTCATGAAGACGGCCAAGTGGGCCAAGACAGCGAGTGCCACGGAGTACCGCGCTGAACACATGTCGAGAAAGTCTTGATTAACCTCAAGACCCCATCCCCAGATAACCTTGCCCTGCTCGGGTTCTTCGGGGTTATCGACCAGGGTGGCTATTCGTTCAACGAGTTGGGAAACAGCTGAAAGACAGGCCACCTTCTGTAAAGGTTCTGAAAGATGCCCAATGCGGGCTAAAAGCGGTTGAAACTGTGGAAATTTTGTACCGAGACCCAGCACATCTTCTCGTTGACGTGCCATGGACGGCAGAAGAAGCCAGGACTCCGAGACCAGGACCGGAGCAAAGCTTTGCCGCACGAATGATGTTGTGCATCGGCTGAATTGTAAGGCTCGCAACAACTCATCCACAGGATCAAACTGAGTTGGCTGCGAAGTGCGCAGTTGATGGGGTCGCATAAAGGGTTCGGCCACCGCGTACATTGAGGTGAACGCAGAGAAGCCCAACAGTGCTTGTTGGTCCGTGGCTTCAGGCGACTGGAAGTGCGGCTTGACGCGACTGATTGCGGTTTGTTGGTGCGCGACGGCTCTTGCGTACCACTTGAACTGGGACTGGTCTTCACTGAAGAGCTGCAGTGCTGTGAGGGCAAGGATACTGTTTAGCAAGTAGTGATGCGAGAAACCCAATCGAACGAGACTTGACTCTAAACGCCGCGAACTGTCAGAGAGATGGCCTGTTATGGGATTTCGGTGCCATTGCTCGAGTAGCTCGAGATCAGCTATGCTATCTTCGTTGAGAGGCGTGGTTGTCAGGCTCGGTGCAGAAAAGCTGCACGATATGTTGGCTCGGTGACACTGTCCGCATTGGGGATGAACCTCATTGCACTAGGGGGTTCAGCTCCAAAATCTTTGAAGGGTGGGATACGCAGTACCTTGGCGTGGCGCTCCTTGCATTGTAGACATCCATCTCGAGACTTACTGTGCGCTATGCGCCTCCTAACGATGCTCGCCATGAGGGTGGTCGGTGAATGATGCTGTAGGCGGTTACCGGGTATGTTTGGGCGTCAGTTCGGTGGAGTCGAAGCAGCCGTAAAGATACGGGCTTAGTGGAAACAGATGGCGGACGGATCCTTGTAATTGATGACTAAACACTCGCTTGATTGTGTTGGCTGAACATCATAGACGCGGTGGTACCTTTAGAAGGCAGTGTTACATCCTGAGAGGTCATGCTGTGTGACAGTCAGACTCAATTCAGAGGAATGTCTGGCGAATGTTCATGATGTAGCAGTCTTTTGAACGTAATGTGAGATGTCACTGGCAAGCGGTTATAGTCAGATCCCCGTACTGCTGGCCGAGTCTCCCTGTCCCCCGGCCATACAACATGGGCCTGACCCGGGTTCTTACAATCTTCTGAGGTGAAGCCCCGTCATGTAAGAGTTAAGGAAGAAAGTCCTTGTCAAGGTAACTGTTCGTGAGGTGACGATTCATGTGAAATGATCCTCGACTACGGGCACTGCCGCTCTTCGTCACCGAACATCTCGAATCTCGGGCTGCGCCGCAATACGTCGATCCGCAAACGCCAAACCGGTGGCCACCATTCGCCAACGCCTTCTGCATCCATGACATCATGACGGCACGTGCCTACTCCATTGCCTTGGCCTCGCCCCTGGTGGTTGAAGTATTCAAGAAAAGACCCTGGGCGCGAGATCACCAGCCCGACAAGACTATCTTCTCAGCGTCTTCAAGCGTGGCAATTTCTCTTGGCAGAACCCTGACGCCACCATCATTGGTGCCAAGGTGCTGCCCACGATGTACTACATCATGAACTGGCTGCGCTGCGAACAACTTCACTCACTTTCTTCCTCCATCAACCCCTGAACCCAACTACTGCAAGCCAATTCGAAACGACAGTCATTCGAAGATCTCAATGAGAAACCTCCAGCTTCTGCAACTAGGCTTCGTCGCCAGCCTGCCCTTGGCTCAAGCAGACGCTGGCCTCACCTCCAAGCAAGGCCTAGCACTTCACGGTGACGCGCCCGATTCCGACAACGAATTTCTTTCGTCCGAGGACTCGCCTATTTCTTGGTACTACACATGGTCACCGTGGCCCTCGAGCGCAATTAGCGATTCGGTAGCGTTCCTTCCGCTGTTGCATGGTCTCGATGCAGCTTCCGACGATGAGTTGCTGTCCATTCTCGGACGACTTCCTGCATCATCCACACATCTTCTTACATTCAACGAGCCGGACCACGATATTCCATCTGGCGGAAGCGACATTTCGCCTGAAGATGCGGCAGAAGCGTACCTTGAGTACGTTGTGCCGTTACGAGAGGGAACTTCAGACTCATCAAGGACTTGGAACATCAGTCATCCTGTCGTCACAGGCTCTGGTCAAGGCATCAAGTGGCTGCGGCGCTTCAATGAATCTTGCTACGACCTGGATCCAGATGGCTGCCCTACGGACTTTGTTGCTGTTCACTATTATGGCGACTTCCCTGGTCTCGCAGCGTGGATTGGCACTTTGGATGAGTTTTACAATCCGTCGAATTCATCAGAGGACCGCGTTCGGTTCTGGATTACCGAAATGGCGTTGCCCCAGCAGGATGAGGAGGCTACGATCATCATGCTCAACGACAGCATGACTTACCTCGATGGCCTGGATCTTGTCGAAGGCTATGCTTGGTTTGGCGCCTTTCGTACGGACAATGCCAATGATTGGACAGGCGATAGCGTGAGTCTGTTTGATGGTGACGGTGAGCTCACCAAGCTGGGCGCGACATACCTCGGCGGCGAGGAAAACGGATTCGAGGAAGGCATGAAAGGAGCCGGTGTGAGACATTCAGCATCAGCCGCAGGAATCACGCTTGCCGCCGTGTGCCTGCTATTGCATGCTGTCTTTTAATGAGCATGTCGCATGGCGGGATCGATAGGCATGGTATCGTGTCTCGATGTCGAACGAACACTGGACTGGCGGTTATGGAGATGGTGAAGAGACAGTTGCTCTTTGTGTGTGGCCTGTTAGCTGGACTGACAATACCTCTACCCTCAACCCATAACGAGACTAGAATGAATGAAAGCAATGAACTTTCGCGGTTGATTTGAAGTCACTCCAGTACACCCGCTTTGAGAAGTACCAGTCCGAACCGTCAAAAACAGACGAGCGAGGGAACACTCTGGTATCAGAGGCCAAATCAGGAACTAATGAATATCTGGACCAGAGTTCCTCGCTCCGCAGTTCGTCTGATCATTCAGTCAACTACTCTTCGGGGCAAAGCAGGGCACAGCAACGTTAGGATTGTACTACAAGAGTGCGGATTGTGACATGTGAAGGCGTCTTGTTCAATGCATGGCTATTATAGCTTTGAAGACGAGGATATCTCTCACATACAGGATCTCAAGCAAGGCAACGACCCAATAAGAGAGAAACTCCTGGAGTCCCTAAACAAGTTCTATCGCTTAATGGGCTCGACAGCTTATGAACTCCGGCGTCCGTACGGCTCAAATGGAAATGTTGCGGAGACAACGGCAATCAAGAAGAACAGCGCTGCGCAGACGTACAGGGGGACCACTGTGTCAGTACCGCCCTCCGCGGCAATGACGGCTGAAATCATACCCATGATACGGTTCAGCCCTACTGCAATGCCAGTGCCGGTGGCACGGTGGGCAGATGGGAAGATCTCGGCCGTGTATGCATACAACGTGCCATAGTAGATATTGATGCAGCATGCTAGAATGACTTAGTACCTGGCCCTCAAAGAAATCCATGACAACTCACCAATGACGCAGCTAAAGACAACGTTCTGCGTGGTAGTTTTGATGGCAGTGTACCCGAAGAAGAACGCCATGGTGAGTAGCGCGCCAATCACCATGGTATACTTACGACCGAGCACGTTAATGTTGGCGAGCACTCCAGCGATTAGCGGGCCAATAATGCCCGAGACGTTAGTAAGGGTGTAGTTGCGCCACGTATTGTAATCTGACTCCTCCTGTTCTGGAAGCCGGTTGGCAATGATCGAGCTAATAAGGTAAGTTGCGAGAATGACCAGAGAAGCCGATGACTCACGGCAAGAACACATAGAACAGGGGGTAGGCAAGTCCGATGAGTGTCCACGACGCCCAGACCATGGCGGTGGATAGAGCCAGCTTCTTGGTTGCAAAATGGCCCGTCAAATGTCGTGAAAGTTGTCGGAAAAAGTGGCGCTTGCTCGACTTTTGCGGTATCACTTCACCCTGAACACTGAGCTCATCAAGGGTCAAATCACATGGCCGGTTGTAGCGGTTGGCCAGGCCATGTAGCACTTCAATGACTTCGGCATCACGGCCTTGTCCGACGAGGAACTTGGGCGTTTCTTTCAGGCGCACCACGAGAACACGGGCCATCGACATGACAAATACGAGTGCACCAGCTGTGAACATGACAAGACGCCAGGCTTTATTGTTCTGCCAAGTGCACTCGGAGGCTTCGGTGCAGTTCCAGCGGGCCTGAGCTACTTTGGGTCAGAATCATACACGACAGACACGGAGCAATACTCACGCAGGAAACCCCAGGCAATGAAACCATTGATGGCTTGGCCGACGCCCCACCAGCAGGCCATGGTCGTTATGGACCACTGCTTGTGTGAGGGAAGATACTCGAGATAAACCGTCGGGTCGAGCACCAGGTTGCCGCCGGCGCCGAAACCGATCAAAGCAATGAAGAATCCTAAGCTCTCCCAGTTTGGGGAGGCGCCAGACACAATGGTGGCGATGGCAGCGAGGAACAAAGTGGTGTTGAAGGCGGTTCTGCGGCCAATAACGTCGGCGGTGAAGCCCCAGAAGAGCGCCCCGACGAGTAAACCGGCGTACGACGCAATAGTCAGGCCGGTGGCATACCCACCATCCTTGGCAATCTCAAGGTAAGCTTGCGTTGCGATGACGCTCTGCAAGAGAGTGACCATGGAATCGACAGCGTATCCGAAGCCACTAAGGCAGAACAGTTTCCAGTGGAAGTTTGTCCAGCCAATCTGGTCAATGGCCTGAAGAACTCATCAGTCTACATGATCTGGGCAATGTACAATGAAGATCATGCGAGGGCCGAAATACATTGTTCAAAAGGTGCATCTTGCGGACAAGGGCGACATTGGCGTCCTCCCCTGCGAGCAAGTCTTCGCCGCCATTGATCGAGGACGACTCCCCAACAGGTATATGGTCAGAATCCCGCGTGGCTGGGTCCTTGTCGGCCTTTTGGCCGATGTTGGCTGGGGTAGCAGAATGGGATGCCATGACGCGGGGTGATTTGCTGTACTTTCAAACGTTGTGCATTGATTCGTCGATTGTAGAAGTGCCGAGGGCGTGTATGCGTGACACTGCGAGATTTGATCGGTTACAAAAAGACTAACAAAGCTCAATAGCCTTTAGGGGGGGAACCATTAAAGGCGAGATTTCGAGACATCGGGAAGAGCAAATATCTTCTCATTCCCTGGTCTCATCGAAAGAGGACCCGACGTCACCGTCATTTGCGCGATCCAATCAAGACAGGGAGACCCAATCGCCGAGGGCACTACAGGCGGCACGTGTGCTCCGTTAGCTCGGCTTCGGATGTGCCCTCGGTGGAGCCGTTGCCCGGTGATACGGAATGACTAAGCTTCCGATGTGACCCGGAAGTCGCCGCCACACGGAGACGACCGCCGACGCCTGTTTCGGAGCATAACACAACTCATGACAAGCCGCTATGTGAAAGCGACTCATTTAACTCTTAGGTTATGAATACCGCGCTGGCCATTGCTTTCATTACTATAAGGTAGATTCTAGTGTCTAAATCTGCCATTCAACATCCGAAGTCTCTGCTCCGGCTGCGAACAATACCTTATGTCTCATAATATGAATTTCACGATCCAAGGGGCTGCTCGCGACCGGCATGCATAACGAATCTCGAAAGGCGGAAACATTAGCAGACTGGGACTTCCTTTACTCCGATGCACTAGGCGGGATAGTCGATGAGTCGAGGTTGCTTCAAGCGCCTATTTAGATCCATACTCAGTATAGCAGGTGTAATTAAGTATCACATGTATTTCAAAACAAGCGGAGGACGGTTTTGAATAAGACGCCGGGACTTCACCTGAACTCTAAAATTCATGCGCAACACTCTGTCCCATCAGCTGACTTCTCTCAAGCGCACTATCACGGCTTCGCCTAGACATGATAAGGTCTTTACAAAGACGAGGATTCGGTCTCCCAGGCTTATGTGTAACACGTCTTACTACAGAGACCACCACTATAGTTATTCAGGAGTTGGCCTCTCTGATCCTCGAAGAGCTGCAAACGTGTAACATGCACTATTCTCGTGTGATCAGGGACCTGCGAATGCATCTTGATTAATCCTATGGCCGTTCTTGGACCCTGCCCTCCGTCATTCGTCATCCCTGAACGACCGCCTAGTGCAAGTCCCCGTGTGTCCCTATCTAAGCAAGGCTCTCAAAGGCGGAAAACCATCTCTCCATGGAGGCCTTATCCGCCTCCAATGCTTCCAATACGCCACGCTGTTGGGCCATTGCTCCTTCCGCTGCTTCCATGACCGCGATCATCGCACTAAGAAGCTTGAGAGCACTGAGCGATTGCCTCAAACCTTGAAACCGGAGATTGAGATTGTCAACAATCTCTACAATCTTTTCATCGCATTCCGGATCCTTCATCCTGTTGAAAGGCGTGATGCATCCAATCTTCTTCTTGCAGTCTGTAATTCTGTCCTCCACTTCACATAGGCGGTTATGGATCATTGACTGGGCATCGCCATGCAGAATCTGGTCGGCGATGTCGAGATCCTCCTGTGCGATGATGCTAGATGCAATCTGCCGAAGAGGCTTCGTGGTTTCGGCAAGCGGCCGGATAGCGTCAATAATCTCAGCTTTTCTTGTTAATAGATGTTCAAGATGTTTGATTTTCTCCCTTTGGTACCCCATAATGGCATCTTCTGCGGTAATAACACCATCTTGGCTGAAGAAACTCTCCAACCTGGCTAAGCCTTGCTCATCGTTGGCTGCATTATTGATGTCCGATGAGAGATTTGTCGCGAGCTCTGCCTCAAAACGGAGCTGGAGACCGAGTCTTGAAACTTCGGGAAGCATCTCGTCTTTGCTGACCTTGACGAGATGATGGATAATAAGACGCCAGAGTGAACTTGCCGGGCTCTTTGGAATACGTTGCTGTGCGACCAAATACACGGCAGTGATCAGCATCAAGCACCCACAGTCGAAGCCGTTGGTCTGAATGGGGCCTGCAACAGGCAGCAGGGTCCACTCCTCAGAGGGTGTGTCTGGGAAATAGAACCTCGTGAAGTCATGCATTACATTCTTAGCATGCCTCTCTATCTGCTCAGTCAGCTCACATGCATAGGGATCAAATAGTTCAACTTCGTGACGAAGCGGATGAATAATAGCAAGCACCCAGTGACTGCTCTTATTGATCGGCAGAAAAAGAGGCTGATCAGGGTACTGTGAAACCTTTTTGACGATGTACCAGTGTGGGTGTAAATCACTCCTTCCCATCGTGTGGAATGACGACACTGCTGTGAAGGAAGGAAGTTGTGTGCCCCCAGAGCTCGATAAAAGTGTCAAGAGACTGTTGATAGGATCGTCTGATAGCCATTCTCTGGGAGCCAAGGACTCAAGGTTTGCATCGGTAGTTGCAATGCCAGTGGTGGAGCCCGGTGCATCGGTCTTATGAGCATTATGCCTACGCTCCTTGGTGTCGAGGTGTCTCTCCAATCTTTCACTTGGTACTAGAAGACAAGTTGAATGAGGCTCCGAATGCTGCTGCTGTGGAGTTTGAACAACCGCTTCGCTGCTCTGGCCATCTGTGGCTGATACGTGTTCGACCTCACTTGCCTCGGCCATGGCGTCAATCTTCTTCGACCGGGTATCGATGTCGACTTTCTGTTTCTTGATATCTGAAGGATCGGACTCTAGGGTTACTGCCTCACGTTCTCGTTTTTGAGTCTGCATTATTGTGGCTCTTGTTAAGGTTGGCGGTGTTTCCCTTATCACAACTCAATAGATGTCTGGCACTTACCTGGAATGGATGAGAAATTATGTGCTCATATCTTTTCTGGGACGCTGAAGTGAGGCTTAGTCAGGCAGGTGCCATGGTGAGTCTTGCAAGGATTTTTTCGAAGTTGGAGAGCCGATGATTTGGTGCTGAATACGGAGCGAGGGAGATAAAGACACCTTGGCTAGTGGTCAATTCTGGAGAGAGAATGATGAAACAAGGTTGAATAGGATCTCCTGAACCGGAGAACAATATCTGGCCTAAGGTACTTGCGTGCTCTTTCTTCTTGTTCCTTCGCCTGCTGTCGGCTTTATGAAGTTCATGGGCTTTGGAGATGCACTTTGTTTCGGGCTGATGTCAAAGGATCAAGAAGTAGCCACGAGCATGGAAGCTTCTGATGGTCTTTTCTCCCTTCATGATGATGATGATGATTGTATTTAACGCCGGGGGATCCTATCTAAGGCAAAAGGCGCCTGCGCCGGCAGTCCTCGTTTTTCTCCCTTCAGAAACATACAATTAGAAGAACAGTTGCGTGTCAAAAGCTCGACAGACAGCTCTACAGATATCCAACAGTGTACTCGATCTACATGCTCTGCGGAATTGCAACGCCATCCTCAAAACCTCGCGGCTGATTAACACGGAGCAGATATGATGCTCCGGGCCGATATTCTCCTATTCAATCATGATATCATTTTTTCAACCCCTGGATGACGTTCCCCCATGACTTGATGTTTGCAAGGGTGCTTTGTATCGCGTTTTGTTCAGTCGTTATCTTCTCCCTCAGGATTCGAACACCATCGTTCTTGTCCATGTCTTGTTGTGTCAAATCGAGGCAGAGCTCCAATTCTTCGACCTTTTTCATGGCTTGCTCGAACTGGTTACCCAAGACCATGCTGTTCTGAGGGTCGCGCCATGATGCCAGTGCTGTCGAGAGCCGTTCGTGGGCTTGTCGCTCAGGGTTGTTGACTCGTTGCAGGCCGGTCAACGTTTTCTCAAGCCTCTTGAGCTGGGTCCTTTGACTCGAGAGTTTCTTTTGGGCGTCCTCCTGTTTGACTTGTAAGTCTCTGATGACGGAAGATTTCGTGTCGGTTTGGATGTTCGCAGGTGAATCGGCCGCTCCGATGGGCGATTGTTGTTGGCTGCCGATAACTGGCGGCATGACGCTTGCGTGGCTGACTGAACCAGGGCGCTTCGGCACTTTCTGTCGCTTTTTTGGATGTGGTTCATTTTCGTCGTCAGGCTCTTGGGAGACTCTCTTCTGTCGGCCCTTGGGTGGCGTCTGTGGGCTTTTGTCATGGACACGACCGACGACGTCATCTTTCGGGCTCTTCTCTAGTGCTTTGTGCTTTGGATGGCATGATCGAGGTCGTGATGTAGGAGGGGGTAACGCTGCCAAAGCAGTGGCCAGCCTCTCTCGCGCCGAGCTGATATTGATAGCCTCATCTGTGTCTTCTCCTTTAATCAGCCGTTCGACAGTGACGGCAACATGAATAGCTCTGCCTCGAATAGACATTTGTTGAGGACACGGCTGGCTTCTGGTGAGTCTCGAACATCATTTACAGTTGCGGTGAAGAACTTACTCCGTTGGTGATCTTGATATCTTTTGTGTCGTGCTCCAGCCCGAGTGTCTCAAGCCAGGGGCTCACCAGTTTCGTCAAGTCAGTAACCATACTAGGCTGCTTGCGGGGATTGAACACAGCAAGCCTTTTGTTCGGCAAGTCGAGATGAATAGCTACCCACGGGTCCTCGATACTGGTAAGTGGCACGACGAGGATGATGTGCTCGATTCCGGCTTTAACTGTGGGAATGGCTCGAAAGGGGCCAACAGGACCGCGAAGCTGCCAGCCGGCCGCGAGATCTTTCTTCTAGAGAGATAGGACTTGGAGCAGGTGCCATTCTTTCAGCTGTAGCCCCGCACGCAAGGTTTGAATGGTGCCTGCGTAGACGGAATCCCCAGGCTTGGTGCCGACCTGAGACTTGATGATATCGGCTGGGGACTTGATGAGAGTACGGGAGGTTGCCTTTTGAGAAAGGGAAGACGCGCGGTGGGCATGTGAAATATTGTCTTGTTGGCTGAGATCCGACAATTCTCTCTTGCGTTTCAAGACCATTTCGTAAGCCGTCTGGGCTGAGGTCCGACTCAGATGTGCATCGGATGGGCTGCGTGCCGTTTGTTCGATGACCCTGACTAACAGTCCATCCTTCTCTTTATCCCAAAGAAAGGACAGCGGAAGACCTTGATCCAAGTAGAGCCTTGTAAGGCCTGCCATGTGCCGGACTAGTCGCGGCTCATTAGGGTCCGTTGGCTTGTATTTGTTGAGCCAGTACTTGCCATCAGGCCAAGCGCTGTCGAGCAGCTGGCGGTGAGCTGCGGATGCTCGACTGCTATCCTGTATTTTCTTCGAGTCCATGATGGGTCTGTTGCATGTCGCAAGTATCGACTCCTAGGTGCGATCGAGCTATGCTGGACGCTTTCGGTGCTGTGTAAGGTCTCAGACAGAGGATTTGAAATGAAGCAAACTCGACTGGGAATCCTGCTCGCAGAAAATGTCAGCTGGGTCAATCCGATTGAGGGCTTTGTGGTGGTTCAAACGTGATGAAGAGGAAGAGTTCAATGAGAAGCAAAGAGAACCGGCTGCCCGATGACTTGCGATGGAACCCAAGTTGACCCCGAGCGACATCCACGATGGAAAAGCTGATGAGGTCAAAGAAATTTTCAAAGCATTCTTGAGGCGACAGCTCAGATGCTTGAGGAGAGTTTTGACAGAGGGGACTTTGCTTGAAAGATGATGGATGACGCGACGCGACGCGAGGCGGGTTGCCAGGGCTTTCCAAAACATGAGAGAGAGTCGCGTCGTGCTGGGAGCGCCAGTCTTTGCAGCACTTCCAGAGAAGCAAGACAACTGAATTTTTCATTCACTATTCATTCTGCCTCCTTGAACCGTGCATTGTGCCCATGACGCAAGGTTCATCGTTCAAAAGGGACTTTTGCACACCATGCTAGATCAATGTTGGCAAATTTTAGGCAAGTCAGCTCAAGGTCGTATTTTGCTCGCCATTAATAACTACCATGCGAGCTCAGTAGTGGCTTTGTCAAGCCATCATATCCACCTGGGCAGTGTTCAAATGCGCATGGTGCACGTAAGCCGAGCCAATGCCGAGGATCCTTTGAAGCTCAACATGCCCAAAGTATACATCCGCCAATGCAGGACCTTTGCTCTTTTCGTCATAGATGCAAAGTCATCTCTATGTGGAAGGTTGTAAATCATTTGCCTTTTCGGATTGTCAGGCTTTCTGCCAAGGGTTCTTGAGTGTCTTGTAAGGGCTTGGGCTGCATGGAAGGATTCCAAAGGCTTGGCTGCTCCGCAGCCGTCAACCGGCCAAGATCAAAGATACTAAGTAGACATCGACTGCGTCCACATCATGTCCTGATGCTACCAAGATGAAATCTTTGCCTGGACTTGGAAACCTTTCTCCATGCATCAGCAGTCAGTCTTGTGGTGAGAACTGCCCCTAGAGAGCAGCAGAGTCTCTTCTGTGCAGCACACATGCCTTGTTTTGTTGATACTCTATAGGCTCGGTCATATCAATCCACCTTCTATCTTACGGACATCTCTGGCACTTTGCACCTCAAACAGCCCTGGAAGAGAAGAGGTAAACATTTCTAAGCTCGATTGGTCAGCCAGTAGGATCAATGTAGTTTGTAGGATTCACCAGAGTCCCAAAAAGCTCGGGTAGGAAGACTGGGCGCCAGACCCGCCCAAGCACTAGGCACGAGCATGCGGAGCGCTACATCTCGGCATAGTGCAACCTTCCAAGTACTAGTCCCCTTTTCAGATCCTTTCAGACGCAGGTATGATTAATCTAGTAAGTGTGTGGGTGATCTCGTAGCACGATGAACTCTTTTGCACTGCACCCTCGAGGCAGCAACGCGCCTCGGACATTATGAAGATCTCGATGATCGGGCATCCCGATGACCACGATGATGAAAGTTCCCAGAGCATCATAATAGAAGCGAATCTGTTACGGAGTGTCAAACGGCTATATAAGCGCTGTCGGTCCCGCTGCTGTATTTCAATCCTGTTTCGTTCATCAGCACCATCACCACTCTGCCGTCATACAACGGATAAGGCAAACTCTGAGCCTTCCACCCGCTTCGAGAATCAACTCTCAATCATATCAAAATGAGATCAGCTGTTCTTCTCGGCCTCGTGCCGCTGTTTCGAGGCACACTAGGTCAAAGCTACGAGTGCGATGGCTTGCAAGCTCCCAACTGGGACCACTGTGAGTTATGAAGCCTTGAATAAACCCAAAGCCTTGGGCTTTTGTCTAACCTCGATGAATTGACGTCTCCAAAGGCAGCCAATTGAGTGACATGCTTGGCTGGGATGAATACGAGGATTTTGTTGGCTCTCCTGGAGGCGCCAACACTTGTCACGTCTTTACCGACGCAAACAACCACCTCAACTGTCGCGTTGCTGTTTGCTGGACCGAAGACCGAGGCTTCCTCTTAAGCTCTATGATGGCTGAGTACGTCCGCGTTGTCGAAAGGCAGTGTGGTGACAGACACAATGTTGGTGGTCGGCACAACTGGGAAAACGGTTACGTCGGTGTCACCTTGAACCCGGACTACATCCCGCAGAACCCGACGATTATGTCTGGGGAGGAGGATGGCTTGGAGTCTCACGTTGTTCCTCTTCTCGACTACGAGGCAAAAATTGAGGCACTCAAGGAGGAGTTTGCACCTTCTCAGAAACGTCAGGAGGATGGGGTAAGTCAACAAGACCTTGAAGAGATTGTCCTTGGAAGCTGACGGCAGGCTACGTAGGATGACGCATACATCTTGATCGGTCAAGCTACCAACGTGGAGAGGTCGGGGCACCGCTTCATGGTCGGCACTCCCGGTCCTTCTGGTACCGAGATTGAGATTTCCGAGAGCGAGTCTTTCGGCATGGAAGTCGGGGTTTCTGCCGAAGTTGGGGTCAGTTTCCTGGAGATTTTCTCCGCCTCGATGGGATTCGAGGCTTCGAGCACATACGAGACAACCACCACCTTTGGTCAATCGTACCCAGTCAACTGTGATGTAGGGGCCAACGGTGTTCTCTACTGGTACCCGTTCTGGGACTTTTATGAGGTTGAATTCCGCCCCAGTGGCAGCATCGGCGAGATCTGGGTCCCTATCGAGGGCAACGCTGGGAACTTCAGGGTTGAGTGCCTGGGTTGAGAAAGAATTGCTGGAATGAACGTGGCATCTTCACTCGTGGGCAGACTTTTCTTTGAGACGCTCATTCTGATCATCGCACATATCATCACTTCACATCCTTATCCGCTAGCAAACGCGCATTGAATGTAGTTGTTTCCTCCGTTCATCCGAAACATCTTATCTACATGTGCCTGGTTTTTACGAGCGTCGAGTAGGCATTCTCGGAGCAGTATTCCATATCCTTTTAGGCGATGATCCTCAGCGAGGGTACGTTGTGTGTGAATCGACTCGAACACCCCTTGGCTCGTTTGCTGCCAGGCAGAGAAAAGGGGGAGCAGGGGGTTCAAGCGCTCGTGCCACGTCAGGAACCCACATTGGATAAAGGGAAGACTTGCATACTCGTGACGAGCCTGAATTGAGCCGCATAAGTGGTAAGCCCCTGAAAGCCACGTCGTCATCCTTGAACAACATCTTGTAGGACCACATCTACCCCGTCGCGTGCCAATGTGATTCGGCGACACTCGCTTTCGTAGCTGATCATCACCCGAATCCTTACCATGGCGCCATGTTATAACCTTCATCTAAGTGCGGCGATCTGCGCATCAGCCGACGACGACCCGGCACAAGACAGGCTGCGCGACTTTAGGCTAAAGTGGGAGGCATCCGATCGGCATTGACCCCAACTGCCGGGTTCCCCGGATTATGCCCCCAAGCGGCAACGCCACCGGCAGCGGGCCAAAGAATGGGTCGGAATGCCTTGTCTGAAACGACAGGAACCACGCGGTGGCCCGACCACACTAAATCCCGCTCCGGATTGATTGCGGTTGAATGTGATGGCAACATCTCAGAGGGGCTTCGAATCAAACAACAGCACGAAGAAGAGCCGGTTCTCGAAGAAAATACATCTTTGAATGAACTCTAGGATACTGATCGATTCATTCATGGAAAATGTCACTCAAACTGAGGCTACCGGGGCTGCGGGTGAGCCCGTCGGCCGGTGCCAAGAGTGGTGGGGCCCAGACAGCAGGTAATTAACGGAGTAGACTGCTCCGCAGTCTCGTCATTTTCGTGGAACTCCCGGCGCCAAGAGCACATGGCAAGTTAATATAAGAGGTGTCCGTTTGCCCTATCTTGCTATTTCCCCTTTTCCCTCACCACCAGTTTCGATCAGTCGACCTCAAGTCAAGTCTTCCCCAGCCTTCACCATGGTTTCTTTCACCACTCTCCTGGCGGCCTGCACGGCCATCTCTGGTGTCCTCGCAGCTCCCGGCCTTGACAAGCGTCAGAACATCACACCCAACACCCAAGGCACGAACAACGGCTACTTCTACTCCTGGTGGTCCGATGGGCAGTCCCCTGTGACGTACACCAACGGCGCAGGTGGTTCCTACAGCGTTCAGTGGTCCTCGGGCGGTAACCTCGTTGGCGGAAAGGGTTGGAACCCTGGAAGTGCCAAGTAAGTAGTCCAGCACCTCTCACATTTCGCAGCACTGACAGCTCGGCAGGGAAATCTCCTACTCGGCCAATTGGGAGCCTACAAACAACGGCAACAGCGTAAGTGCACTCACAAGCTGCGAGTCTTGGATGCAGCATATTAACAATGACTAAGTACCTCACGGTTTACGGATGGACGAGGTCGCCCCTTGTTGAGTACTACATTGTAGAATCCCACGGAGAGTACAACCCCGGCTCGTCAGCGGAGCCGCGTGGTGAGATCGAGGCGGATGGTTCCGTCTACAAGCTCTACGAGAGCACGCGTGTTCAGCAGCCCTCGATCGATGGAACTCAAACCTTCCAGCAGTACTGGGCCATCCGCGAGAACCATCGCACGAGCGGCACCGTCAACACGGGCACTTTCTTCAACGCTTGGGAGGCCGCTGGCATGCCAATGGGTCAGCACAACTACATGATCTTGGCCACCGAAGCATACAACAGCGCCGGCAAAGCAAGCGTCACGGTGGAGACTCCTCCTTGAGTTCAGTTCTCTTTTCTTGGGAAGAAGAGGGGGGGCGTCAGCTTGACTGGAGTCCAGGATATATTCAGGTTCAATATATACAATACGTACCATGCCATGGACAATGTTTACATCAACGTGATGTATACCTCTACTCCGCCCCGATCTTCCTCAGTCAAGTAGGTAGCGGGAGCTAGCAGGGCAATGCCTCAAATCTCCACATCGGTGCTGTGTCTCTCAAGTCTGACAGGCGGTGGGTGCATCGGTGGCGAGGTTTCCAACACCAGCAGCCAGTGCTCGTCCGCAGAGTATGGGTTTTTGAATCTGTCTGTGTCGGCCTGCGTGAGCAAGGAGTTGTGATAGCACAGAAACGAATTTAAATCGGAGCATGTTTAGTTGGAGCCATGAGAGCATCATCAGGACTCCTGTCGGGAGTACTTTCCGATTGCGCTTAGAGAGGCGGGAAGCAGCGCCCAGCGAGCGAGTGGGGGATTGGGTACCTGCCGTTTGCTGTTGTTGCTCCTTCCCATAGTCATCTTCACGCACTCTGAGGCACTCGCTCTCGCAAACTCACCCGGCAACCGCCTCCCTGCTGTCTGAGGCAGGTCTCTCCTGAAGTAGGTCTGGCTTGGAACTCGCAACCCGTTTCTTTAGAATCAATTTCCTCAGCTCCTTGATCGTTGCATCACGACTTTCTTTCCCCCTTGTCGGTCTAGAACGTTACCAACATCTTTTCAGCCAGCCCACTCTTCTAACGGCTGCTTGCTCGACGATCTGTTTGCAGTCTTCAACTCAGTCTCGTCGAAATGGGCCGATGGGGTTATCGTGAGTCACTTCCTGCAAGATGGCTTGCAAAACCGATCCTGGGCACTATACTGACTCTATCTCTGGCCAGGCCTCTTTGAGGGTGATCAGGATATTGATATTGCTTGCGATCTCGGAGGCGCGTTCGACAGCAAGCCCATCCTCGAACTCTCCAAAATGGTTAACCAAACCGACATGATGGCGCCTCAGGAGGCTCGCGACTTCTACCAGACAGAGGAATACGTCGGAGTCCTGGATGCAATCATCCCGAAGAATCGCAAGATGCTGGACGCGGGTCTTGGTGACAAACTCTTCGACAAGATGCGAGCCGAAGAGAAGAATCCCACACTGCAGGCCGGCGGCTCCTACAATATGATTCTTGTTGGCGCTCTGTTGATGCGCGCTGGTGCCAAAATTCGCGACAAGGACATGGAATACCTCCGCGAGCTCGTGCCCAAGACTCCTTCCCGTCCCGGATTTGCCCTTCCCATTTTTGACGAGGGGTTCCGCGATCCTGGCAAGATTCAGTTTCTCGCAGCCATGGATCATTACAAACCCGGAAACCCCCGCAGCTTCCAGGAACCCAGCTGCTTCCTCTGTGGCAACATCAAGAGCGACATTGGCCACGGCCTCTCCAAGTGTGGTCGCTGCAAGTACGCTTTCTACTGTGACAAGGTATGCCCATCATCACCCTCGCCCATTTGCGGTAGTCTCTGTCTCCGTACTGACGCTCGCCAAAGGAATGTCAGACCTCTCACTGGAAGATCCACAAGCCCATCTGTGCTTCGCATGTTAGTCCTCGAGGCATGATGAGCTTGAATGTATAAGCTGAAGCTGTTGGTAGAATGCAAGAGGCAAGGTTGCCTGGTCGGTTGGCGATCTCTCGCAGCTTTCAGAACACAATGCAGGCTGTTGAACGTGCATTAGTGTCTTCTGGCAGAGGTTCTAGTACGTGCAGTAAGCAATGTCTCACTCTGATTATTCCTGATCTTTGCGTGTCATGACTCTCTTTGTGCAATGGAAAGACCTTGATATTTCGCTGATACTTTGTTGTTCACGCGTGGGTAAGAGTTGCCGGAGTTTGCCATCATCAACATCAATGAAAGGCCGCTTCCTATGTCAGGTCATGGTCCGTAAGACGCCCGCATCCCTTCCTCGCTTTTTTTTCCACGTCCGGGAATAAAACTCAGATCACTTCATCAACGCTACCGACTTGTAGACTACCCTCATCACTACCTTACTCCCAGAAACCGCCGATCACCACGTTCCCTCACCGATGGATTCCGACACGGGCATAACATCCTTAGAGGTGTCATCGACGGGCAGCGAGAGCACCGGTAGCAGCCTCGATATGGGCGTTGCATCGGAGCACCTTGCTCACCTCTCGATTTGTCCCAGGTCGCAACGCAACGAAGAGATCCTGGGTAGTCCCCTCTTGACGCTCTCGGTCCTCAAAACCGCACCGCCGGCCCAGTTTGCTCTGATCGGTGCTGACGCCATGGCCGCCGAAAGTGCGAGCGACTCGGAAGAAGCCTCCAAGCGCCTCAGTTCTACGCGGCTGTTCCACAATGTCGCTGTCCCGTCGTCGGTCTTCATCTGCGGCAGCCAGGGCTCCGGCAAGAGCAACACTCTCGCCTGTCTGCTGGAGAATTGTCTTCTTCCTGGCCCGCTTGGCAAGCTCCCGCGCCCCCTTACTGGCATCGTCTTCCATTATGACAGCTTTGTCTCCGATTCCGGCGGGTTGCCTTGCGAAGCGGCGCATCTCGCGTCCAGCGAGGGTGTCAGGGTTCGCGTGCTTTGTGCGCCGACCAATATCAGCACCATCAAGGCAATTTTCCCTAAGGGCAACATCTCATAACACGCGTTGACTGTCGCTAACCCTGTGGTCGCAGGGAATGTACTCGATGATCTCGAATGTCCAGGTCGAGGCGCTGCAGCTGGGTGACGGCGATCTCAACACGCGTCGAATGATCGATCTCATGGCCGTTGGCGAAGGCAGTATGCCGCTTTATATGCACATTGTCAATCGCATCCTCCGTGATCTTCGCATCGAACAGCAGAAGACGGGTCAGCGTTTCGACCATGCCAGGTTCAAAGACGAGCTCATGCGCACCGAGTTGACAGTCATGCAGCTGGCCCCGCTTAAACAGCGGCTTGAGACGCTTGAGAGCTTCATGCCAAAGAAGCAGTCCACCATGGACAAGAGTCGAGGGAAAGTGCATCAGCAAAGCACGGCAGGGAACAGCTGGACTCCGCAGGTTGGTGCCATTGCCATGCATGTCGTCCCCATCATGCTGACCCCTCGTGCACTTGACAGCCCGGCCAACTGACAATCGTCGACCTTTCTTGTCCATGCGTAACGGCTGAGATGGCTTGCAGCCTCTTCAACATCACATTGTCGCTTTTTCTCGAGCAGAACTCATCAACCGGTCGCGTCGTCGCCCTCGATGAGGCCCACAAATACATCAAAGACACCTCTGCTGAAGCCCGCACTCTGACCGAGAATATCATCAGCGTCATTCGCCTGCAACGCCATCTCGGCGTCCGAGTTTTGATCTCGACCCAGGAGCCGACCGTGTCGCCCAAGCTCTTGGATCTCTGCTCGGTAACGATAGTCCATCGGTTCACGTCTCCGGACTGGCTGCGAACCCTGCGAAACCATTTGGCGGGTGTTTCGTACATGTCTGTGACGGCCGGGGATGAGAAGGATCTTGATTCGGAAGTTGGCGTCGGTCATCCCATCACCTTGGGCGGGAAGGATCCCGTAATGGAGCTATTCGCCATCATCGTTGGGCTTCGGACCGGACAGGCGCTCGTGTTCGCCCCGAGCGCAGCCATTGACGTCGTCGATGGTGACCAGTTGCGGCGTCTGGCTCATCGTTCTCTGCGTGTCCAAGTCCGGTCGCGACTGACGGGCGACGGTGGACGCAGTGTCATGGCTGGGTGAGCTTGCGTTTGTCGGTCGGTATCCATGAGTGTGGTGTTGAGGTGGAGCATGAATTTCCCGACGGGCGGGGATTTTATTCTCATCAGTGTGCGTGCTCTGAATGGGTGGCAAGGACGATAAGACCTTGATGGGAACGTGTAAAAGCCGACGGTTAATTTTCGGAGTGAGCGACTCCAACTTCCGGGCGAGATTGATACTAGATTGTTCATGACTGAAGACCACGCGTGCTCCTGCTCATTACCTGCCGTGATGCTGAGACTTTCTTTACTTCTTCACATCTCGAAAAAACATCTGAACATTGGCTCCCGCAGTGACCCCGCAACTGAACACCGAGGAACACGTCAATCCGCAGCTCACGTCGCCCTCGACCTCATCATCCTTCCGTTTGCCTTTCACATCCAGCACACTACGATCAATATGCCGGCGACCCGTCTTACTTATGACCATCTGCCCCTTCACGGCAAGGTCTACGCTGTCACTGGTGGCGCCAGCGGCATCGGTCTCGCGACGGCCAAACTCCTCTCGACACGGGGTGCGGCAGTGTGCATCGCCGATATTGACCCGGAGGCTATGAAGGCGGCCGAGGCACACTTTTCATCTCTTCAAGTTCCATTCATGGTATCCAAGGTTGATGTTTCCAAAAGGTCCGAAGTTGACTCGTGGATTGACTCTATCATTCGAGAGCACGGCCGCCTGGATGGCGCCGCGAACGTGGCCGGCGTCATCGGCAAGGTCCACGGCATCACGCCAGTGGCCGAGATGGAGGACGGCGAATGGGACAAGATCATGGCGGTCAACCTCACAGGGACCATGTACTGCCTGCGCGCCCAACTGCGCAATATCGCAGACAAGGGGTCCATCGTCAATATTTCTTCCATCCATGGACTGAAGGGTGGGGCCACCACAATGCATCGCCATACGAGAATCAAGCTGACATGGGTACAGGCTTCGCGAGACACTCGGCATACGATGCCAGCAAGCACGCTGTCATTGGTTTAACCAAAGCGGCAGCTCTGGAGAACGGCGCCCGCGAGATCAGGGTTAACAGCGTCGCTCCAGGATCAGTCTACACGCCCTTGATGCAGAAGGAATGGGACCACAGTGGACGTGCCAAGGACGCTCCGTTTGACGAGCCGACCGCATTCCGGCGATTCGGGACTGTAGAAGAGACGGCTAATGTCATCTGTTTTCTGCTTGGGCCTGATAGCTCCTTCGTGAGCGGGGCTGTCTACACGGTCGACGGGGCATGGATCTAGATGAAGGATGGGGCGAGGGAAGGATGCTAAGATCTGTAGAATGTTTAGCGTATGAATGAATGATGAGTCCGCAATCTCAAGACTCCAGGGAGCCAAGGACATTCGAGAAAGGCGATCGAGCACAAGGACTCACCAAAAGCCACTTTCGGCATCTCAGGGTGTGGGGGACTAAGAGCTGATTACCCCCTGAGGCACCGGAATCCGTTTAGTGATGCGGGGTTTGCGGGGAAAAGTCGGTCAGTTTGGGTCGAGGTCCTCCGAGGAATGACCTTAAATATCCGTCGGGCATTTCCACTCTACCCCATCATTTTGCGTCCCTGGCATCTTCCTCAATCCCACGCGCTGTGCAGCTTACCCCAGACGCAGACGCAATCGGGTCTCACAGGAACCACTTTGAAATCGGATCCGTCTCACCGGCAGTCAGACAGACATTCGGACGACAGCCCTTCGGCGACAGAACCGCGAACGTTATGGATGATCTTCACAGTCAACCTTCGCCCGAGCCGGAGACAAACGGCCAGCAAAACCAGGATGGGACCGAATCGGAGCATGCCCGGCCGAGGAAGAGGACGCGGGTCGCATGCGACAAATGCAGCACCTCTCGGACCCGCTGCGACGGCCAGTATCCGTGGTGAGTGAAAGACGGGGCACAAGCCGTCACCCCAAGCAGCGCGAATCCTCCACCCGAAGGTTGTTTGTTCAAGTTGCTAATATTATTTTCCAGCCGACGTTGTCAAGGCAAGTTTTTCTTCCAAGTTGCTCCCACGTTTGACAGCCCTGGACAATGATGCTGCGCCAAATTCATGTCTCATATAACCGGCCAGGTCAACGATCAACGTATCCTCGGCTAACGCAATCACATTTTAGACTACGGGTACACGTGCAACTATGAGAGGCAGATCAAGAAGCGCGGTCGTGTCCCTCGCAACGACCCAGCACCAAGGAACCATGCCAATCGAGAATCGGTCTCCGATGAGACCACATATCCTGACCAGCATCAAGCGAGCTCGCCCCCTGCCGTAACAGAGCATCTGCCAGACTCTTTCGACGAGCAACAACGTGAGTTGGCCGAAAGGCAGCATAGTCTCAGCGTCCCGGAAGCACACCCTCGCGTTGACCTGGATGCGACAGCAGGCGGCGCCGCGGCTCAATGTTACATGCCACAACAGGCTATCCTCTCTCCACCCTACGGCTTGTATCCGAACGAAGGCTACGCGGCCGGCCTGAGACAGACGAATCATCCAAGGCTGGGTGATAATGCCGTGTCCGAACCAAGTGATGGCCATACGTCGCCTGCAAACTTCAACCCACTGCACGACCTGCATCCTTCAACCAAGCAGCCGCAACCGCATCGCGCGAGGGCTTCGTTCAGCACAATCGTCAGGCCGCACGGATTTGGGCCTTTCAGTCCGATACCGTCCGACGGGTCTCAGGGAGGAGGGCAACAACGGGGCTCCCAGTATGGCGCTTCGTCCGCAGACTGCCGGTACCGCTGTCTTGACCCTCTCCTCCCTTACCTCGGTGATGTACTGCCTGCATCAGTGGCTTGCGACCTCTTCGACGTCTATCTCGTGGACCCCGGAAGCTCCTTATTCCGCTGCGCCTCCCCTTATATCTTGACGCGGATATTCCGAAAGAAGTCCTTGCTTCATCCTACGAACCCCCGACTAATGTCACCGGCGCTTTTGGCAACCATTCTATGGTGCTGTGCCCAAACTGCTGACATATCTCTGCTTCTGGTTCCTGGATCAAGGTCACGAGTCACAAACGCTCTCTATGAGCTCGCTACGTTTTTAATCACAGATCGCGACCCAGATCGATGGCGAAGGATACACGGTGAGTCACCTACGTTTGCCGGCGTCGTGAAGACATCCTCTGACCATACTTAGGAGGCCTACGCATCGAGAATGAACAGGTGCCGGAACAGTATCCTTATAACTCCAATCTCCCGAGCACCACGGAGAGCAACGAGCCAGCCGGAGCCATCGATGATGTGCTGACGTTTATTCTTCTTTGCATCGGAGTGTCTGGGGGCGATTTCAAGTCGGACTGCCTCAAGTGGTGGAGCAAAGCAGCAAGGCTTGCGTTGTCGCTACGTTTGAACCGATTGGATGAAGACTCGTCGCTGTCTGGACTGTCGTCACCATCACGAAGGCACAAAGGCCAACCCATGCTGGCCACCCTTGAGGCAGAGGAAGAGAAGAGAAGAGTGTTTTGGCTACTTTATTCTCTCGACCGTCACCTTGCTCTCTCCTTCAACCGGGTGCTCCAGATCCCGGATTCCAGTTGTGAGGTCTATGGTATGTCAAGTTAGCCCCAAACCTACTTTCACAGCTAACATTATTCCAGCCCCATTGGCCGAGAGCACATGGGAAACTCTGGACGACGTTCTCCTGCTCGGGCCTCCAGCTAGGACTATAGGCCCTCTGAGCACCATATCAGGGTCCAGCTTCTTCGAGTACTTCCTGCCGCTAATGGTCATCCTCGGCGACATTATTGAGGTCCATCATAGCAAGCACCATCCCCGCCTGGGGAGCCTTGACAATAGTCTCGCCGTTTCTGTCATTGCCGATATGATCAGCGAGTCCGAGGCTAGTCTTGCCCGACTCGCGCACGAGGCCGACGTAAGGGACTCGAACTTTGGAAACGCGGACACACCAATGCTCATCAGCAACCTGGTGACGGGCCTTCCCGAACACAATCACCATGGGCCACCACAAGGTCGAACCAATGGCACCAGCGATGACAGATCAGATGTCCGTCTCGTAGTTGCGTACAGCACGCATATTCTGCACGTCCTGCATGTGTTGTTGCATGGCAAATGGGATGCGATCAGCATGTTGGACAACGAAGACGATTGGATTACGACACCACGATTCGGAGAGTGTGCTTCGCATGCCATTGCTGCATCCGAGGCTGTGTCTGATATCCTCAAATTCGACCCTGAACTTACCTTTATGCCGTATCTGTTTGGCATCTACCTCCTTCACGGAAGCTTCATTCTTCTACTGTTTGCCGACAGGATGCCTCAACTAGGACCCAACCAGAGCGTTGAGCAGGCGTGCGAAACCATCATCAGGGCCCATGAGGTCTGTGTTGTGACCTTAAGTACAGAGTTTCAGGTGAGTCAGGAACCGATGACCTTCCAACACGAGCTTACCTTGTATGCAGCGAAACTTCCGCAGAGTTGTAAGATCTACGTTGTACAGTGTGAGAGGCTCCAGTCCAAAAGGATGGGAAGAGCATAAATTAGCCCGGAGGAGGGTTCTTTCCTTGTACAGATGGACCAAGGGAGCCAAGGGCTTGGGTATTTGATCAGCGAAGTGTTGGCCCAGCGATTTGCTCGCCCAGTGGGATGAACTTTGAAAACAATCCACCACCTGTGCAACACCTTATTAAGCGTAATTTACTGTCGAAAGTTTGTCGTCGTCGTGCATATTATCGTCATTCATTCGTGGACGAAGCCGATGGACTCATTGCATCACTGTGGACATAATAGCGAAGGCGACAACACGAAAGCCAGATCAAGGCCCTTGCGGGTTAGGTAGCTTAATAATGCGCTGAAAGACTCCCTCGGAGGCGCTGTTACTTTTTGCCTAACAGAATGCTACATACTCGGGTTTCTTAATAAACGACCTTGGGAAGATTTCCGAGAGCTTGGATAATCGTCGCCCGCGTGTCACTTTGGCATGGCTCATGAGGAATCATATCTTCTGTCCGTGGAGTTGCTATTCCCGAGCTACCTTCCTCCTGCATACATTGCTCAAAACCTCGTCTTCATTGTCAGAAGAGCTCCGGTTTACATGAGCACCGATCTTTTTTCGTCTTCTCTCAGTTTCAACCATAGGATCTTCGGCTTTGCGGTCCTTCTTATTTTGCGAAAAGAAGTCATCTGCAAGCAAAGTTAAGCACTTAAGTCTTCACTGGAGCTGCGACTTGAATCCGCTATCTAATCCCTACTTCTGACTTACTACTCAGGACTTGGACCTGAATTCAAAGTCAAGCTTCCGCTGAAGTGAGCTCAACACACCCAAGCTCCTATTCGAGACGCAGAACGCAAAGTTCCGCTCCTTCCAGCCAGTCATCTGGCCGGTTTGCCCCTGCTCTTTTTACCTCACTCTTCTCTCTTTCCCTTCCCTCAGCCATTCAGACTTCACCTCACCCGTAATTTCGGCCCAAGTCTCCAGCGATCGAAGACATCTGTTTCCTACGGTTGGAGAGATATCGGTCATTCATCTGTGATCGGCTTACTCCCGCCTCACCAAGTCTTTTTACTAAGCTTATGCTCTTGCCTCGCCAGCCGCCCTGGATATCTCAGCGAATATTGGCCATATATCTGTTACCCAGTCCCTATCCAAGAGACATCTCGACTGGAAAGGCACAATACCTTTGCCAACGCCGATACTCGCATACCTTTCTGAACAAATTCCTCCTTCTCAAAAGAACTCGACAGACAGTTCCTACAAAGATCGGAGCTCCTGCCTCATCCCATGAGGCGAGGTATTTCCTTACGATCGACCTCCATTCACTACTCGAAATAAGTTGGCCAAAGGTTCTGACTCGAAAACTTGGAAATGGAGAAAGACGTGCCGATCACCAAGATTACTGATCTCAGCGATCGGGAGATCAGCCTCGCAAAGTCCGTTAAGAAGGAACCTTCCGACGACATCAGCTTTGAACCCCTCAGAGCAACCGCCAAGGAACCACAAGCCGCATGTGTTCCGACTCAGGTCAATCCTACACACAACACAGACACTCCTGACATCCAGTCCCAGTCTGTGCCCGGTTCAGCTCAGCTCTCAAGAACCCCAACCCAAACTCTGGCTAAGAAAAGCAAATATCGAGCGACGTCCAAGGCAAAGATGGGAAGGAAGCGAAAAGCCCAAGTCGATGAGGAGGAATCAGTACAATCTTCGCAGCGGCAAAGGTCAAAGAAAATTCGCCGTGAGCCTAAAACGAAGTCTCTGGGCTTTAATGGATCACTTGAACGTCTGTTGGGAAGCAACAGCGGCTCAAAGACCAACAGCATGAGTTTTGATACAGAACACGAAGACCAAGACTGGCCCCCGCTTGATCAGACACAGCAATACATGGACACGATGCCGTCGGATGTCGATGAGAAGCTACTGCAGGCAGACCAGGACGCGTACGCTGGGGCTGTGAAGCGTCTTAAGCCGGAGATACTCCCCGACGACACATTCATCGTGCGTGGAGTCAACACCCCTCTGAAGATCTGGCAGTTTGTGACAGTCGAGCGCATGCTCAAAAGAGAGCATGTGCGCAAGAACCAACCCCGTGGTGGCGCTCTTTGCAGCGACATGGGCATGGGAAAAACCTTGACCATGCTCACTTGCATCCTCCAACACAAGCCCAAGAGCAAGCCAAAAACAACATTGGTCGTCGTCCCTAACGTCAACATTGCGCACCAGTGGATGGCAGAAGCAAGAGAGAGATGCAACCCGAAAGATATGGGTACTATGGAGTTTTACAAAAAAAGTGATCCCCGTTTCGCGGCATCTCCTATGCTCCTCCAAGCAACGGATATCATGTAAGTGACTAAACGGATGGACACCGCCCTCACAACTTCGCTGACGTTTGGAGTTTCACTACGTATGATGAAGTTCGAAAGGATGCTCCCTCTCAGGGAGAACTTGACGCATTGCGGGAGGAATACGAATATGACCCGGAACTGCCAGAGCTTGTCGCCAAGGTGTACGACGAATGCAGCAATCCTCTCTTCAAGATGGTCTGGTTTCGAGTTGTTCTTGATGAGGCTCATGTCATTAAGAACTATCGTTCTAAAAGTATGTTGCACTCCAGACATTTTTCCCAGAGATAAGCTAACATGGCCATAGCTGCCATGGCAGTTCTAACTCTTCAGAAAACCGTTGGCTGGGCTATCACTGGAACGCCAGTGAGCAATAATCCTGAGGGTGAGTCTTCCAAGGCAGTAGTACACAGTATGTGATACTGACTGTGACAGAACTGTACCCATATTGGAGGTTCATTGGAGACAAGGACTCCATGTCGCGCTCGCAATATCTCGAAAAGTATCGAGATACGGTATGTGTAGATCGCCCATTCTGTTGTCAACATACTAAATCAAACAGTCTGACGGCAACATGAGAGACGCCGTGAGCAAGCTTTTGATCAGATGGTACGCATAAAACTTGACTACCTTCGGGAGAAACCTAACAGAGCTTGCAGGAAGCTGGAGGACAAGTTTCGCGGCAAACAAATGGTGCAGCTGCCGCGACAAAGCTTCAGTATTCAATATGTCCACCTCTCTCGAGAAGAGACCATTATAAATGAGTAAGTTCCCGTGTTCCATGATTATGCTCCAGCTAACCTAGTCAGTGCGCTCAAGTCTGTATTTCGACGCATTATTAATGAGTACCTCAAGAACGAGAACGTGGAAGACAACTTGAAGGATCGAGATATCCTGCAACCAAGACTTGGCCCCTCTGCCATGATTGACGATCAAACGAGCTCTGATTCCACTCAGGATGAGACCAAAGAGGGTGCTCGATTCCTCAACTGCATTCTGAGGCTGCGTCAGGCGGCAATACACCCCTTCATGCTAGAAGAGGCTTTCTACGAGGATTTCACGCCCGATGAACTAACCGACCTTTACTCAGCATTAAAAGATGTTGAGGACTCCGGCTTGAGTATTCCCGTCTGCCAGCAGCTGCCCCGTTGGGATGATCGCTTCTCACATTCCGCCACTCACAAAGACTTGACGGATAGTGCACCATCGGGTGGCAGTCAGGTTGCTGGCACCAAATTTAACCTTCACTCTTATCTCCTGTATATCATCAATACTCGTCGGATTGCAGAGCCCAAGTGTATGATGTGCAATCAAGACTCGAAGCCGACGATGCAGGGAATGGTACGTATTTAGCTTACTGATTGGCCGGACAAAAGCTAATGCTGAAAAACAGTGCGATCATCTCATTTGCTTGGAGTGCTTTGCAGGCTGTGACTCCATACAGGTAATAAAAGCAATAAACTTCGATACCCTTTACTAACCTGCTTCGATTTCAGACTGGCTTCGTCAAGTGCAAGACGTGCAATTGCAGAAACATGATGCCGCTCAAGCCACTGAAGCACATGAAGACGCTTCCGCAGCCCCCAAAAGCTGTCAACGGTAAAGAAAACTCGACTTCGAATCCCGACGGATCTCTTCCTTCACGTCGAGCACTAAAGAAAGCTCAGAAGGGCTTGCCGAAGAAGGAGATCAAGAAGTTGAAGAACAGCAAGCCTGGTGATGATGAACTAGGGAACCAACCTGTTCCATCCAGCGTCTACCGAGACATGTTGAGATTAGCTGATCAGGTGCGCGATCTACAGCTCACCCCGAGCTCCAAGTTGGTGGCGCTCAAGGAATCGGTTCAACGATGGCTGGCAGAAGCGCCGAAAGACAAGATCATCGGTGAGATATCCCTCGCACCATGTTCAACGACCTAATTCTGATACAAAGCAGTCTTCACCCAGTATGCACAATTCGGCCAAGTGGTTGGTCGAATGCTAAAGGAAGAAGGCTTTTCCTTCCTTTACTATTTCGGAGATTGCAGCCCTACACGACGTGCCGAGTCACTGGCCGAATTCCATGAAAACTCCAGCATTCAAATCCTGGTACGTTTTATCATTCTTTTGCAAAGGCGCGCGGGCCTTAGTGCTGAATATCTAATCTAGGTCGCATCGTTGGGCTGCGGAGGGCAACTCTCAACATCACATGTGCTAATCGCGTGATCATCATGGACCCGTGGTGGAATTCGGCACGTGAGAGCCAGGCCTTTGGCCGTGTGGTTCGTCTTGGTCAGGAGAAGGAGACCAAGTTGATGAGAATTGTCGCACGTGGCACAATCGAAGATGACATCAAGGAGGGACAGTGTCGAAAGCTTGACGAAATCAAGCAGGCCCTGCTTGAAGGTCGTCTGAGCTCGAACACCAGTCCCCACCGCATATTCAGCTTCATTGGCAGACCCAGGATGGAGAATGGCAAGATCGTTGAGCTGGTCAGTGATAATGAAGGCATGGACGAGCTGACTGAGGATTTTGACGAAGAGCCATTCTGAAAATCGGCCCTGCTGATGAATGGTCAGGGTATTCAAGCTGGCACAGCGAAGAAGCTGGTTCGGGGCGGGGTAGGCTGGCTGCTCGCCAATCCATTTTTGCATCACGGATTCATCATGAGGTTATAATTATGCTCACTTAGCTTCAATTCATCTTCAGCCAACAACTTATTGCATTTCGAGAGGGTAAATCGGCCTAGCTCTATCCAAGTGCATCATGATCGCTGTCGCTTCGTCAATAATTTTCCATCTTCTTTGTCCGATGCCCTCAGGCTGCATTCAACTTGCTTTGACTGATGACTTGGATCTCAGGTACCTCGAAGACATCCCAGTCCTCAGCATTCTCTGGAGTGCCAAACGGCGTCAAAGCCGCAAAGCGGAACCTGAAAAGTATCAGCTGTTTGTCATAACAGACAACAAAGCTCTCTCACGTACGTGTAGTTCCCTGGCTCGATCATAGTACCATCGACCAGGCGTCCGAGCCACCAGTATTCGTACGGCAGATCTCGAGCCAGATCAAACACTGGGAACGTCACTAGGTCCATCTCATCATCCTTGCTCGCGTCGAAAGTGTAGGCGTAGTCGGCGCCAGCCCAAGAAGTTGCTGCCCCCACGTGGCCGTTCTTACCAGCTACAGGTGGATAAACCCAGTCGCTCTCATTCCATCCCGCCTCGAAGATGTCCCACCGTAGATGCTGCACGCCCCAGCGGAAGCCGCATGTGATTCGGGGAAAATCTTGAGCCCCTAATGAAAGATCAAAAGTGTAACTGTTGTAAAGCAAGGTCAGCCCCTCATCACTCGCTGTCCACAAGGTCAATGAATCACTCACATGGGCTTCTCTTCGATGGGTGTATCGTTTGTGGTCGAGGACGAACGCGGATAATTGGGGTAAAAGACGTCCGCAAATGTGGCCTGTATGCTGCCTGCGACGCCCATGTACGGCACGGAAAGCTCCTCGGCGTTGGTGCCAGAGACGAGAATCTTACCACTGTAAACGGGCAACTTGCCCTCATCAAACCCGGCAGGATAGTCGAACACAAATCTGAAGGCCGTCAGCATTCCGTCCATCTTGTTTGCACTTCGACATACTCTACGCTTTTTGTCGACCCCGGGTTAACCCAGAATTCATCAAGTGGGAACAGAACGTCCGGTTTCATCTCGAAGGGAAGAAAGTATACCTCGCCGTGAGTACTTGGACCCAACTGCACCAAAGAGGGATCACTGCTGTCCATGACCTCGTGGCCTCCAGCATCCTGCAATTTGAATCTATAGCGGACGCGGCGTGGGCCATTGTTTGTGATGGCAATCTTGTGATGGCTCTTGTGATTTTGCGTGTCATTGAGCGCGAACTTCGACCAGCTCAGGGACGTATCGTAGTGAACCACCTTGTAGGCATCAATGATCCCAGTACCGACCTGGGATACAGGTGCCCAGAATCCGTAATCTTTATCCGATTGCCCGTCGTTCCAACGCATTGCGCGGCCGCTCGAAATGATTCGCATGGAAAGAGACTTGGCAAAACGGACACCGTGAACAGCTTTGCCTCCGTGCTTGCTGATATACAGTGCTGCAACGCCAGCCACGTACGGGCAGGCCATGGATGTGCCACTGAGTACCGTATAGGTGTTATTGAGAAAGGAGCTGAAAATTTTGCCTCCCGGTGCCGCAACATCGGGCTTGATCTGAAGGTCGTACAGCGCAGCTTGAGACGTGAAGTAGCTTGCGATGCCTCCGCCGGCATTACTGATGCCAACGTAATTGGTGTCGGGCTTCATGGAGAAATCTACGAAGACCCGGGTGCCATTTCTCTGTGCTTCAAGGAAGAAAGATCCTGTTTCGTAGTCCAGAACGCCGACATTGATAGTGTCGCTGCCGGTCCCTGGCTGCTGCAGCGAGGCGTCCTCGGGATTGAAGAACAGGATATGTCGAGCACCAAAGCGAGCAACGTTTCGCTGCTTTGTGTACGAGCTGCAATTAGTCTCCATACCTTGAGGCGAAAGAGGCAGAATCACGACTGAGTCGCTGAGATTGCGCGTGTTGGCTGGTAAAGAGTCGCAGCCAGCCAAAACGTTGCTCGCGTTGAGAGATAATGCAAAGATTGGGAGGTTCTGGATCGTTGCAGGGAAATAGTCGTAATCCGGTAGATAGGCGAATGTAGTCGTATTGGACGTGTCTGACCCAGGCCAGGTAAGGGAAGCTTTAAATGGTACGGCTGGCAAGGTATCGGCCTCGACAGACGCCACGGCGAGTACGAGTTTCCCAGAAGAACCACTGCTCCCAAAGAACGGCCCGACCTCACCGCTGTTGCCGGCCGAGATTGTCACGAGTGTGCCAGACTCAACGATGCGAGATGCAACCTCGGACCAGGCGTTGCTCGACCACCCACCCGGGCCACCAATGCTCGCTGTGATGATGTCGGCCTTGACAATGTCAGCAAGGGCTTGCGTAGGAAGCTAAGACTCTCAACTTACACCATCTTCGTGCGCCCTTATGAAGGCATCGATCAAAGTTTCTTCGTCAGTTCCCCCCTGAAAGAGTCAGTATGATCCATGATGCCGAGCCTATCACCTACGCTGCCGCCAAAAACCTTGTAGCTCCTCAATGTAGCATCTGGCGCCACGCCCAACCAGCTCGCGAAAGAGTCAGCATCAACCATGGTCTCATCAGTGGGTCGGACATACTTCTCAGTCAAACCGGCGATGATGCCTGCAACGTGCGTGCCATGGCCGTCAATATCAAAGGGGTCATCATCCGGCTCCTTTTCAAAGGGCCCGCGAGGATACCCTACAACAGAGTCAGCTTGATACTTTTCCATCATCTGGATGAGTCGACAGACATTCATCACCGACAAAATCATAGCCTCCAGTCACCTTGAACTTGGCTCCAATGCCCCCACCTAGCTGTTGAGATTGTCACGATTCGAGCTTCTCCGTAGAATTTAAAGGTTACTCACAGCAGGATGTGTGTACTGGATACCTGTGTCAATAATCGCAACGACGACACCCTCTCCGCGGATACCCTCAGCATGCAGCCTGTCGACGCCGGTCATGTGATGAATGCTGTAGTTGCTTGCACCGACATCGTCACTGTGGTCCTGTCTATTGACCACAGGGCCAAGCTGAACTGTTTTCGAACGCCAGACGTTGGCCACGTTTCCTATCATGCGGAGGGAATCGATATTCTCGACCGATGCCTCGATGCTGATACCCCTGAAAATGTGACCATCAAAGGTCTTCATAATTCTATTTCCGTGCCGAGACTCAACGTTTGATTTGACAATATCAAAGTTGGACCCCTGCAATTCATGTCAGTCATTGAACGGTGACGCTCTGTCATGTTGGGGGGAGGAGGGGTGGATCATGCCTTGGCAAACTCGATGATGTATCTATTTGTCTCTAGAGTAGCTTGTCTGTGGCCTAAAGCGTCTTTGAGCTGCCCGCGAAATGCGATTGCCGAGCTCAGCAGAGCTCCGGGCAGGAGGTTGGCGATGCGCATGCTTGTTCTTTTGATGGTGTCGATACGACGACCCTCCAGAAGGTTTCTAAACCTTCTCAACTCGAATAGAGATTGTGATAATTGCCGCTGTTATATGACCATTAGCGGAGAACTATGCAGCACCCTCTGTAGATTCCGCGGCTGGTGCTGATGCTGATCCGATCATATCTATGTCCTGAAAGACGGGGTTACACCGTCAGACGAAGCGTAGAGCGCTGTCCGACCAAGAATGAATGCAGGGGCATGGTGATCTGACGATTCTCCTGGGCCTGATTTCCAATTGAAAGCATGTTCGTGTGCCACTTGGGCCGGCCTTTACTACAGTTGAGCCTGGCATGCCGCAATCCGCGAGTGAGGGCGGACAGATACATGCCGTGCCCCAATACCTTGTGATAAGTATTCGGGCTAGGTCGCGGTGAAGTGCTCTTGTCAAGATAAACGGCCTTTTTCAGTTCCACAAGTTCCCTTGAAGGGGTTTCTCCGCTGCCCCTCCTGTGCTCAAAACGCGGTTTGCCGAAGGTTGTGTCTGGGGCAAACGTGGATGAAATGGCGCTGTGAGACTCAACCGTTGGCTTCAGTGCTCCTAATGTTACCAACATGCGGATGTCCTGGCTGTGATGGGCCGCGTCAATGCACTGGACCGCGGTTTAGGCGGTGTGGACTGCGAGAACACGATACAATCGACCATATTTGGTGATTATGCCCATCAGCGGTGACAAGTGTGCCATCGCCTGCACCGCGGTGAGGCTGGGATGGGCGAGACCACTTGGGTGGCCCACCGTAGCGTCTGTTTGGTCTTGAATGTCATTTGTGAGCGGCGGCGAGTGCTGGAGACCACCATGTGATGCAGCGACAGGCGCCGTATCTGCAGCGGATTCATTGCGGCACGGACAACAAATGTAACGACTGGGGCTTCTGAAGTCACGGTTCCGGGGCGGCACAACAGGTCATCGAGGGAGGCTCCGAGACAAACAGCGTAATACATTTATTTTTGCTCCCTCACTTCTTCAAACGAAGCCTTGCCAATAGCTTTCCCAGCTTCGCTCGAGCAAGCGGGCTTGGGGCCTCATCAGCGGCGACCAGCCGTCGGACGAGTATGTTGTACAGACCACCAAAGGCGAGTGCAATGGCGGTCGACGTGAAGATGATCACGTTGTAAGGCATGCTAAAGTCTGGCACTGGCAGATTCAGGAGCATCGTGGTAGTCCGTACGCTCTGGATTCGTGGGCTGATTGTCGTAATGACAGCTGCCGCAACGTCGAAGCCGCGGTTAGCGTCCGGGGGGTACTCGGTATACCGAAGAATGGTCTTTTCGAACTCGTACGTCAGGAAGACGGTTGAAGCGGGCGGGATTCGCATGCGAAGCTCCAACTGGGTGCCTCTTGCACGGTCGATAGCCGGCCGGTAATAAATTTGCTCAATGATGGACTCGTGCTGATTGGCAACCCCATCGATACGAGTGTCAAGCGTGTGAAGGTACACCCTCATGAACCACGGAAGCGATTCCATGTAAATGAATTCGACTTCCGTGTCGGGGCTCGGGTTCGTGAGGATAGCCTGAACGCCACCGCGCTCTTGTCCGTGCCCCATTAACGACCTTTCGGCGTAAATCAGTGGCGTGGGTGCCGGTACCAGCTCGGCTGAGACTTCGGCGCTCGTTTGGGCGTCGAGGGCTGGTAGTATAATGTCAAACTCGCCCTCGGCATCGAACTTGAAGCATCTTGAGACGCCATTTGGGTTTTTCATCTCGTGAACCCCGCCGGAAGTGTAGACGCTTCGGGAGTCGGGGACCTCGATGCAAACCGGAGGAGCTTGCGCATCGGCCAATGGACATGTTCCTGTTATGGGTCGCCCGAATAGGTGTGAAAGGTGCCACTCCTGACCAGAGGCATTTCCGACCGGGAAACATGTGTTGTCGTCGTGGTACGACTTGGAAGAGTCGCACTTCAGTTCTTGGCTGGGGGGAGGGCGAGGAATAGGATTTCCCTGCGGACGTTTGGAGCGGTCAATATCAAGGACCATGTCAATGGTTTGCTCAATCTCCAGCACGCACTCGCCATCTTCGGGGCACAGTGGGCGGATGTCGATGGCCATGCTTTGGAAGCTCGAGTCGAACAGCTTGTGGCCATCAAGCAGGCTGGACACGCCGGCCTTGCCCTTGCATGGAAGCAACTTCAGGAAGGGCGTCAAATTCTCCGTGCAGACGACCTCTTTCGGGAGCACACCGTGTAGAAGTCGCAGATTCGGAGTGGTCTCGCTCGAGTGGTGCCCCTCTGGTTGGAAAGACATAACAGGGCGGGTGGTTCGCGTTACATCAACGAAGTTGAGAGAGGCGCAGAAGAGTCCAGACAACGCATTCGTAAGAGTCAGCCACTTTTCGTCGGCCCTGTTAGATTTCAATTAGTTGTGGTGAAAGAAAAAGGCATAAGTGTCACCATACTCTTCGTCGGAGCGTGCCTCCAGCCAAGCCCAGAGCTCGACGCCGGTGCCTCCCTCTCGCTGGCCCTCCCATGGTCGCGCGCCCCAGCTCTCAGCATCCCAGCGTCCCAAGCTAAACCTCAAATGCAACTCCTTCGTGCCAGCGTACTGAAGAATTTGTCCGAGCGAGCGTGGAAAGTAGCCAAAGTTCTGGGATTCAAAGTCGTGGAGAGTCGAGTTCGAACGGAAGTTAAAGCTGGCCAACAGGGCAGACAGCGGTAGCGGTCGCAGGTTCAGCTGCTCGTGGTAGTCAGCCGCAGAAACGCAACAAAATACGGCAGAAAAGAACAGCAACAACAGCTGGCGCATCTTGTCGAGTCCCCAACGAGAGTCGGTTGTTTGTGGTGGGATTGTCGAAGCGCAAGCTCCCTGACGTCGAGCATCGTGTTCAGTCGCGACTGGGAAGGCGGGACCCCTGGCAGCAGCCCACCAGGGGCGCCCAGCTCTAAAAGCGGTGGGTGGCGGCAAAATTCGATTAGATAAGCGTTTTTTTCCGAAACGTAGATCCTCTCCAACAGAAGCTCCCAGTCCCCTGCTCAACACCCCAGATTGCATCGAGGAGCCGCCCAGTCTGTCGCGATACCCCAGGCTCCTGTCAATAGCCTCCCACAACTCTTATCTTCGTAAACGATCGACCGTCAATCACACCCGACCACGGACCAAATATCATGGCAGCCGAACAAAGAAAGCTGCTTGAGCAGCTCATGGGGGGGTCGGCCGCGACGCGCGCCGCACAGCTTTCCATGACGGACCCCAAGGTCTGCCGCTCCTTCATCGCCGGTACCTGCCCTCACGATCTTTTTACCAACACGAAGCAAGACCTAGGCGCCTGTCCGCGCGTGCATTCTGAGGCCCTCAAGGCCGAGTACGACGCTTTGTCTGACAAGGAGAAACAACGATATGGATTCGACTACGATTACATGCGCGACCTACAAAAATACATCGACGACTGTAACCGGAGGATAGATGCCGCCCAGCGAAGACTAGAGAAGACGCCCGACGAGATCAGGCAAACAAACGTGCTGGTATGATCACCTCTCATCATCACCATACCTCAATTGGCTGACCCATGCCTCGACCAGCTCAAAGGCATCTCTGAACTAGGCTCCAGCATCAATAACGGTCTCTTAGAAGTCGAAATCTTGGGTGAGATGGGCGAAGTATCACGCGCCGTTGACGAGTACTATCGCGTTCGCCAAGCACAACAGTCGAAATCAGATCGCGAGCGTGAACTCAAGGAACTATCCGACACATCTGGGCCTTCAGGGCACCAAAAGCTACAGGTCTGCGACGTCTGTGGAGCCTACCTTAGTCGTCTCGATAACGATCGCCGTTTGGCGGACCACTTCTACGGCAAGATGCACCTGGGCTATGCCCAAATGCGCAAGACTTTCGACGCGTTTCCTAAGGAGATGCGCGGCCGCATGCGTGCGCCTCCGATGGAAGATGATGGAATGGGTTCTAGTGGCCCAAGGGGTCAACGGGGAGGTGGCGGTGGCTATCGCGGACGTGGAAGAGGTGGCTATCGGGGCGGCTGGTAATGCGGCTGCCGAGACAGTGCTCAAGGCACCGGGACGTCATCTCACCATGCAGGGAGAGCCGTTTCGACTTCGTAACGTCAAAGGTATTCTCCCACACGTGGGGAACTCGTTACGACGGCTGTGCGCGACAGATCACCACCAGGCTTTTGGTCCTTTGACTTCAACCGCGACAGATACCCCAAGGCGTTGCCTTCATGTTCGGGAGAGGGGCTCGAGGACAGGCCAACCTCGGTCGAGTTTGAGTCAGTCTGTGGGGGAGGAAAGCGTCATTGTACATGGCGATGAGGTTAGAACACCCAATGATACTAATTTACGGCGAGTGCGCAACATTTATTACACATGGCTGACCGTTCTAGTGCAGCAAAGCAACGAACTGCGCGTGTCTTCTGTCTTGCTCTAGCAGGTGTGGCAGGCAGGGCGCAAATATCGAGCTGGTCGACTTGACGCACCTCGTCATTGAGCATGCAATGTCTGACCTTACATACAGCCGACGCAGCCGTCGACTTTCATCCCTATCAGATCAGTTTTCGGAGAATCACGCCGACGGCTCCCACTGGCTAGCCATGTCACGGCTTGTGGCATGGCGTGCAAGACGGTGATCAGCAATCACGGCACGGGTCAGGAGTTGGGATGGGACGCTCCTAAACCTGTGTCGTCGTTTCCACGGCAGATCGTTCATGGTTGTCGGAACACATGGCTCGGGGTGTTCTTGCTTGTCGATTAGGAGGTATTCGAATCGCAATGCTCGCGTCGGCGTCGCTGGTCCTCAAAGCGCAAACCTTCTCCATGGCCGGGCTTCCTCGAAGACCACACTTAGCGGCGACCTGCTTTTCTGTGCTCGCCCAATACTCGACAGATTATTGAGAAACCAGGTCATCGCTTGCACGTTGTCATGTGTCTATACTCAGGTGCCAGCGTGCTCGCTGATTGTCGTGTTGAATGAATCGACGCGTTTCAAGCTGCGCGGTTGGCAGCGAGCTGGAGAGTGAATGTCAAAGCGATGTAATAGTGTCCCTCAGATAACTCGGTAGCGAAGCTATATATTCAGCGATAGGGAGTAATATGTCACGATCAACCGAAAGTCGTAACGTCTCCCCTCCGGACCCCCGTCTTGCATTGATCTGCCGCCTTCAACGTCCCTCGCTTGACAAGAAACTGCCTCCAGTATGTATTACTGAGGGTGTACCATCGCTTTGCGCGAAGGGTTCCTCAAAATTCTACTTCGTATCAGCGCGACAGTACGCATAGGAGCACTGGACATCACACTCTTGATGTTGCATGTATGGGAAGATATGTTCACTCTGGCGTCTGATACTGTCATGGGAATCCGGGCTGGCCATGGGTCAAATTCAACAGTACTGTGTCTGCAGGCTTTTATCTAAGCCAGTCGCCGGCGTCTGCAAAGACATGGTCCTTCATGGCATCCTCGTGGCCAACCGATGACAGAAGTAGAGGGGCCAACACTGTAAAAGTTGTCATCAAGGTGAAGGCCTAGGGGAAGCCGGATTCTGCGATATGTTGTCATGATCAACTTCAGTATGGTGCATATCCGTGACAGGCTCAGCGCTTTTGGGGAAGCCAGCAGCAACATCCAGAGCCCGTGCGTGCCTACTGGTCCTTGGCCGCCATTTTAGCATCCAGTGATTCCATCTCTTCGCCCCAGTTAAGAGGTCCCGTTGGCGAGTCAGGGGAGAGTTTAGAATCAACAGACGGGAGCGCCGGGAAATCGGCCGTGTTGACGACCGGTTTCGACGGCGTGTCCACCGGAGCAGTGGAGGAAGTGCCGGACCCATCACGCCCGTTGAAGATGCCACCGCGACCACCCCGTCCGCGACCCGGGCCGCCGCGCCCTCTTCCTCGTCCGCGTCCGCGGTAGTTATCATCGCCACCGAAGCTATCCACCCCTTGGTCACCGTCGTTCCTGGCGTAGCGGCTCCCTGCGAGGGAATCTGCCCCTCTCGAGCCGCGGATGCCGCCGTGCGCGCCTCGATACTCCCTCTCCTGCTCTTGCTCTTCAATCTTGCCCTGGTCCCAGCCACCCGCCTTGTTCTCCATAGCCTTGAGCTTCCGCTCGCGATTCTTGGCTCGCTCCGCATCCATCCGTCGCCTCTCCTCCTCACCACGTTTCCTCCTCTCTGCATCGGCCGCCTTCTTCTTCTTCGCCTCCTCCATCCCGTGAGCGTATGCCGCGGCATGCGTCCGCTCATCGGCCTCAGACAGTTCGTGTTTGCGCGCCTTCTCGGCGCTGAGAATCGCCATCTTCTCGAGCCTCTCGCTCAGTTCGCCCTCGGTGAGCTTCGTCCGCGGGTTCGCTCCCGACTTGATACGTATTTCGGACTTGAGAGCAGTGTTCTGTCCCGGCACCGCCGCTGCCGTGGATCTCTTACCTCCACGCGGTGTATTGGTGCCTGCGCTGGGACCCGTAGGCGCGGACAAGGGTGGCCCTGTGTCATTGCTCGTAGATGGCTGGACCGTGGAAGTCTGGCTGGTAGCCTGACTAGTAGCCTGGCTTGAGGAGGCTTGACTCGTGGTTGACCGGCTAATGGACGCCGGGCTGGCGGTCGGCTTTTGGTTGGCGCTCGGCTTGTTCGCGTTCGAGGGACTGCAGGTAGCAGGCTGCCGAGGAGATCGCGGGGCGGGCTTGTCGCTATATTTCGAGTGCGCCAGGCCTTTGACCATGGGCTTTGCCGTGAAGGGCGCAGGCACTGGCTTCTCAGGCTTGTCGGACGAGATCGGCGCAGCTTCAATATTCTCTACGGCATGCGCGGGCGCTGTCACTGCCGTTGGCGCAGGCCGCGATGAGATCACAGGTGCAGCATTGGTGAGGGGCTCGAAGTCGTCGGAAAACAGATCGTCGTCCGTGCGACCACCAAACTGGTCATCCATGGTGTTCGAAAGAGGAAATATGAATAGGTCTACTGGCGTGTAGTAGATGCAATATAGCGAACACCGTGAAGGGAGACGCCGAAGTCCAATGATGGACGTGAGGCTGGGCAGGCAGTCAAGTGCGATCGCATTCCTGAACTCTACTGTCTTCAGAAGCACCTGAACGTCGTAACCCCGCCACCGGCATGGGCATGTGATGGCGACATTCGATTGGCTCGATTATGCTCACGTGGAGTTCACAGCACCAGCCACGTTTGGTCAGGATTCAAAGTCACGTGATGCAGCTCTCGACGTGGATTCGGGAGAGAGCTCCAGGACATGGGTATTCCCACCTGGACACCATTAACTGCAAGGCTTCCATACTTTCAACTGAAAATGAAAGAAGGCCAAACAAGTTGAAAAGGAAAAAACCGGTTGTCCAGAACAACTTGGCCCCCGAACTCCAATCAAAGGTCCACAAGCGACGTACCAGCGTCCTCTTGAGTCTTGATACTTAGCCCACCTTGCCGTATCTTACCATGAGGTAGCTAGTGATCCATATGTCAGACAGTCACACGCTCGCCGTTGCCGACGCGCTCCCAGAACTTTCTCAATCGCCATACTCGTCCCACACCACGGCTTTGCTCCCATTGTCTCACGCCCTCTTCGCGCTGGAGAACTTGACCCTTCCAGACAGAATCAACCCACTTTCGAAGCCCGTCCTTAACCTTCTCCTTCTCGATGGCTCTTCGTTTAGCCACGAGGGCTGGCGCGACATGAACGACGGCTAGCCCCGGAACACACTCGGATGGTAAGACAGCGCGCTCGACTAGAACCTCGGCTGGCGGTCTCGTGGCCAGGCGGCGAGCAAGGCGGATGGATACCAGAGAACGACCGAGTCGTCGAGAGACAACAGTAGTGTGAGTCAGAAAGATGGAACGTGCAATGAGGTCTGCAAGAGGAGGCCTAGTAGCTAGAAGTGGTGGGAGTATGGTGCGATTGAAGCGAAGGCGGTGCGAGTGGAGGATTGGTGCTATGGACAGAGTTCGAAGGTGGTGATTGATCTGCCCCGCGCGTCAGTTGATCAGCAGATGTACGAGCAAGACGAGGAGGGGCCAGGGAGCGCTTTCATTGAAGACACTGCATGACACGAGTTGTTTGTGAAGCATGGAGGTAGGAGAGCCGGGGGACATAGATCAGTCAGGGCTCGCGCTGCGGGGTCAAATGCGTACCCTGGAGGTGGACAGCAAGTCGTTCACGTCAAGAAAGCCTAGGATGTCGAGCAGAACTTCATTAGGCATGTTGGTCAGCGACAGCTTCGCACTCGCGGGGACATGTTCTTTGCCAGGGCGTTCCGCCTCGTCAAATTCGGACGAGGCTGGGCGACAGGCGGTGAGGTATGAGGTTTGTCCTGTGTACGGCTGGGGATGCGGTTGGGTATCAATGGCCGTCGAGTCGATCACTGAGTCGAGCGAGGGGCGGCGGCTAACAAGGCCGTGGTCGCTTTTTCGGCCTCCGCGGACCAAAGTCGGCACAGTCGTGACGACAGAGACGCCAACGAGGGGCCCGAAAGGGCTCACAAGTTGAGAGAGAGGCTGCTGCTCGTCCGGCATGGTCTCTTTCGTGCTGGAGAATAAATGGCATACGTCGAGAAAGGTTCGTAGCGCCAGTATGAACGAGTTTCGAATTTTGATTTCACGGCGGCCAGCGTCGCCAACAGGCTTGCCAGCCGAAGCCGCGAGGTGGATTGGTTATGGTTCGCTTGGTAGCCTAGACCTGATCGTCCAGGCAGGCGAGGCGACCGATGGATGGGTATCCAGATGACAGACGATAGGCGTACAACAAAAAGCGAGACGCAAGAGGCAGCGGGTATGAGTTCTGCACGTGCCGACAGCTTGTACGTAGGTCCCGCGCGTTTTACGTGCGTAGATGCACCCGCAAGACACGGCAAATTCTCATCCACTTGACCACAACCACAACGACCACGACCAGGCGACCTGATGGGGCTTAGGTGGCCGGGTCCCTGTGGACTGTGGAGGGGTGAGGTCGCTGGTCGCTAGGATGTAATTCGAGCACGAACGTGCGAGTCCAATGTAGCGATGACGATTGAGAGGCTATTCGGACCCCATATAGCGATGGTGATCAGAGGTTGGTTGATGGAAGTCAGCTGCCTTCATTGACATCTTGCTATGGCCATGACGTACGCCAACGAGGAGCGGGGCGGGGCGGGGGCTACCGTGCGAAATATGGCTCTCACAGTGACATCCGCCTATTTCATGTGGTTTGCAGCACCTCATCTGACCGTCACGCACACTGCGCCTCGGCATCTCGCGAAACGTAGGGCTAAGCGGGACTCTCCTTACGTTCTTTCCCCCTTCTATCTTCCACGAGCAGGGAAGCCGACACTTGTCCATCACTGTTCACGATTCAATGCGACAAAGCGCGCGCCTCTTTCGACAAAGCCATCCGAAACATCTGTGGTCTCAGCAGCCGCTGCTCAAGCTCCGCAGTTCGCTCCGATGGGGCTACACTACTGATTGCGCTTTTAGATTGCGATTGCAACCTCGGACGGCTCTGGTTTATCACCCCATCCATCTCAACTCTGTTGATGCATGAGCCTGGGCAGACGAGCTCGACGCAGGCAAGGAACAGGGAGGCAGACAGCGTTGCCTCGAGATCTTAGCGTCCACGGCACACGCTCGGTCCGTCCCCATTCTGACTCCAAGCGAACTTGCGGGCCGAAGCTTCGGCGGCTGGGATCCCGGTGGGTGTCTCTTCAGCGAAAGCCCCATGCTCTACCGAGTCGAGCCAGGGGTCGGTCTATCACCCCGCTTCATCTTGCTCATCTCCCGCCCGACGCTCGAATAATCACTTACGGATCACTACTTCTTCTCGTCATGGATCATTGGCCCAACTGCCAACCACAACGGTATATTGATCAGCCCCCTGGGTCTTGCGTGGAGAGGTGAGGAGAAATCCCGAAGCAGGGACAGAGCCATCACATCTGACCATTCGTTGCATGACTCGATTTACAGGCCCGCTCATCACGCGATGCGCTCCATCCGCGCTCTCTTGACCTTGGTCATCTCCAAGAGCGATGAGCTCTGGCGCAACGCGTGCGACGTGGCTGCGAGGACGTTATCATCAGCCCGCGCGTCTCGGCCCTCACATGATGGAGCCGTCCTTGATGGCCTCTTTTTTGGTCGATGTACAGAAGACGACGTCAGCTTGGTCACACGACGTTTTTCGGAAATCACACGCCAGCCTTGCGAGAGGTAGGACTAGGTTCTTTCGGCGTTGAGACTGGATTGTTGGGCTCTGATGCTGCTCCCACTGCCTAATCCTGGGCCAAGAGTTGGTTGAAGGGGTTAGCCGCTTCGAGCCATCCGTGCAGCAGCGACGTGGTCGGGCGTGATGTGACAATCATTTTTGTTTCTTTCCCTTTTTTGCCCTTTCATGATGGCCAGGGTAATCCCAAGCTCTTCTGCCGCCGCCTCGGCGCCTGGCGATAGGAAGCCGGCTTCGCTCGTGCTCAGCTGCTGCACCATCTCGAATTGCCAAAGACCGTAGCAAACATTCACGAACGGTCTTGGAGCCAATGCCAAGCAGGTATTTTTCGTAAATGATGGCGATGCACGACGCCGGGAGACATGGTTTCTGGTTCCGCGGCCGAGTAGGGTGGCACAACAGCGCCCAGCACAAAAGTCACAGCATTCGGACAAATCCCACGATCAAGATCCTGCTCAAATCCGCCCACTTATGATGTCGTGCTTCTGTCGCTGCTGACCGAAAAGTCCGGACATTTCCGATACAGACCACTTGTATCTTGGAGCTCATTCAATGCCATTCAATGCCATTCAATGCCATTCAATGCAAGGAGACAAATCGATGTCGCCTCTGTCGTCGACATCTGGCGTCGCAGACCGGCCACACTTGCAGACCCGATGCCGCCCCCAATCGCCTCAACCAATCACTGCAGATAGCGCCCTCCTATGCGGCTGTACCAGAAACACAACCCCGTACTCGGCCGCAGGTCTCCCGTCGACCTCGTTTTCTTTTGTTCTTTGCCTTCTTTCGAGTTTGTCATCTCAGACACCGTGCACGGGTCGTCGTCTTGAAAACATGACATCAAGCCCCCTGCATTTCCCCCCAAGACATGGCAATTCGAGACCACAGTGGTTACGCTCTGCGGGAGATCGACATGTCACCATCCCCTGATTGTGACGAATCCAGCATTCCTCACGTGTCGTCCAATCACCACGTGCACGGTTCAACACCGAATAGAAGATTGAAGAACTTCCTGCCCGTCATTGGACATATATGCAGCTGACGGCAGTGCACGTCCAATCGCGGGCGGCGACAAGCATATTCGGCAGATTTTCCATTTCCATGATCCGCAGCCGCGAAGACGTCGAGCATCATCAGCGTGATAGAAATTGAATGTCCCTAGAGTTGATATCTCAAAATCACTTCCAAGGGTCAGTATGCGGAAATCAACACCTGGAGCTTCAATTCCAGACCACTCACCTTTTTTGGTCCGAGGCACTCGTCGTTTAAATCAGGCTCGGGATAGCGCCCTCTCTATATCGTGACTACGTACGAGACAATGTCTCAGTGCTCAGCCTTCGAAGATGCTGAACACTACGTATGATGGATCAACGGGACGGCCCGGCCATACAACTGGCCCCGAAGACACGAAGACAACTTTCGAGTGGCCTATATGCCCGACCCTCCGTCTACGTGACATTGATGTTTCGCAAAAGGCTAGGATGGCTGGCCTACATAGCCGGCCTCCATGGCTCGCGAGGCCTTCGGCTACAGTGTGGCTTGAGATACGGCCATGACGGTGACCTTCCCCCTGGAAGAAGCCGTCCTTGACCGCGCTTGGTCAGGCTATGCTCGAAGGTTCGACTCTTGCTTCCCCTCCAATCACTTTTCCCTTGCTTCTCCTTCTTTCCATGCTGATCTACACAGTATTGCCGGTCTCCTCCCTCCTTCATGCCTTGTCCCCTGCTGAAGGACACATCGGGGTGTTCCAGACATCAGCGTCCACGTAGTTTGTGGCAGCAGCCAAGATCGACGATCGGTGAAACAGTGTGGACGGGAGCTCCGAAGCAAGCGAAGGCCGGAGGGGCGAAGACGCAAGCCTCGCCAAAAATGGGAACAGGAAACGTACTGCCAGCTCATCACTCCGGACAGCTAAGCAGCCAGCCCTATCCTCTTTCGGACCCCAAAAGAGTGAGGCTTGTTGACCCTTGCAGAGAGAGGACGCTGATGTCAGGAGTGTGTGGTCCTGATCGTCGTGGCCCATACTTCTGCGCGTCACTCGCAGTGCGAGCCCCGTTCACGTCGAGTGTAACCAGCCCCCTACATGCAGCCAGCAGTGGCCCCCCATGTTCATGATCACTCAACGACTTCTGCCTGTTCTCTCGGCTCTGCGTTCCGGGCTGCCATCCCCCACAAAGACACTCTGATATCCGCAGGGTGATGACGATACCTCGAGACAATAAGGATCAGGCTCGTGCCATCAGGCTGATATGCGTCAATCGTCAGAAGCTTTCCAGTTCGTCCTCCCAGACCCTGGAAGAAACTTTTCCCTGCAAGCCTTCACTTACTCACCGCAAACCACACGGAGACGCTGATGATGGTGTGGGCTCAAAGCCACCTCCAATGGGCTTTGACCCGGGCTTCCGCGAGCCGTTTCTGCATGGCTTTCACATTCTGTGAGACCACCCATGAAGTGCTCACACACCTTGGCTGTCGAAGCGGTCTGATGTCTGCGGCAGTCTTTGAAAAGGACGGCGTACTGTGACTGCCTTGGTACCAGCTACATCGAGTTTTGTAGTCGATGCCGATGAAGTATACATGACGCCCATCTACGTCAAATCTCTGCCCTTGAATATCTGCGCTTGAATACATAGAAGCGATGATCGACCAACAATGAGCAATACCCATTCTCTAAGCTCGAGATAGTTCTATGCTTCAATCCTTGACTTCACTACAGTAGACTGAACTTCTTAGGTAACGGTTGCTTTCCGTAATTTGTCCTTGGGCGGGTAGCAAACGCGACAAGAAGCCAGACATATGCAATGCGGGCTGGAGATTATGGCCAGAGGTCGGCCGCCACGTTGCCTGGCCTCGGTGAACCGGCCGGCACGACGCGCAACTTTGACAAGGAGCAGAAGGCCAGGGATTCCCGGTCGTTTACTGTGCAATGTTCGTGGTTAGGGTGTGTTAACATGATCGCGACCCCTGTCATTTTTCGCTCGGCCTCATGTGAGATCATGGCGCTGCGGTAAGTACACCATCTTTTTGTGCATGAGACTTGTGCCTAAATGGAACAATGTTAATCTGTGACTGAATCAACTAATTCAGGAGCGTCTTGCAGACGCCATCTCTCCAGGAGTACATCGCTTCATGTATCTCTCGAGTTGTGCGAGTATGACTGTGTCAATGTCGATCGAGCCCGGTGGCCAATATATCGGCCGACTCAAGTGCGGCGAGAACCACACTTGATTTCTTTTGTTATTGAAGGCGTGTTGTGATCGAAGGTGGCCGCATGTTGAGCCGCCCTGGCCGTGGCCACTGTCCACCGCCCCTCGGTGCCCGACAGGCGCAAGGTCGGCAGAAGCGAGGCCGCAACACCCGAGGAACATCACCATCGGCAAAGAGAAAGTCCTGGCGGCATACGCAGGAGCCTTTTCTTCTAAGCCTTGACCAAAGAATTACCCAGGTATCAATTTGGAATGTGTGGGCTGGATAGGACCAAAAGGCACCACAAGGCTCGGTTCCTCGGAGTCCCTTACAAACATCATCTCACCAATGGTGAAAAAGAGGCATGAACTTAAAATTGCTAGACACAATACTGGAGTGCTTCGTTTACTAGGAACAAACATTCGACGGCCTTTGGCAGTTACGTGCGCTGGCAGAAAAGGGGTTCATCCCTGCATCATCATCCCTACTGCGAGGCAGAAGAACGGGCTTGAGTCTCCCCACGATGGGTATTCTGACCAGTCAAGGGGATCGAATTCACCGAAAGTGAAGCATGGCATCCACCAGGGACCGGCATCGATCCAGCCCAATCTGTTCGGCAGGAACAGGTAGACCGAGCATCCTGGTCTGACAGGTGTCGCCTCCTGCAGACCCAGTCATGGGCAAGGGGAGAAGAAGCCAAGCGGGGGGCCCGCAGCGGCCGCGGACGAGGATCAGGGTTGCTTACTTGCTTTCCTGGCTCAAGGAAGCTGTCGCAACAAGGCTCGCAGGTTGTAGAAACGAATAGTTCTAGCTGAGAACGTTGATGACGAGCAGGGACGGTCCCTGGACCGAGATGCAAGGTCGCATAGCTGGCCGTCGTTCGCGTTGGTGGTGGCGGATCTTTTGCTTCTTGCCGCGATGCAGTCTGCCATGCAAGGCGGTCGGGTCTATGTCCTTGGTCACTCATCGCATCAGCCAAACCGTTCAAGGGTTCAAGAACTGGAGAAAAGGGGGCAATGTATGCTCTACTTGCGTATTATTTCAGGCAGCATGACGAGACGGGAGACCGGGCATCGATCACACACCCTCCCTCGGGGGCTCGCAGCACACACACACACACACACACACACACACACTTGCACATCCCTATCCACAAACCCACACGTCGACACACACTCGGCCCTCTAATGGTGGCAGCCAACGATCGTGAGGCTTTTGTTCCTGGTCAAGCCAGGTACGTAGGATCGACCCCGGTCTTGACTTGTAAGGTCCCTCTCCCACATGTCGACTGCAGCAAGAAGCCATATACCGAGAGTGGAGAAGGCGCACGCATGCAAAAGGTTATGTGCCTACGCAGGTTAGGGGGTGATGTTGCCTGAGCAGCCATGATCAACGTGGCAACCAGATAGCGTCTGAGACTAGGCCTTCTGAGAGTGCGTGCGGGACGATTTTCGCCCAAAGTGTCTGCAAACAGCAAGCTACATGAGCAGCATCGAGCAGTAGCCGGGGCGGAGCCGAAGTATGCAGGAAGCGAGAGGTACCATTTACCCATCCATGAATGAAGCCGTTTGGAAAAGTCTCGAGAGTTTGTCGATGGGAGGTGACAACACATCGTGCGGGTCCAGAGCTCCTGTGCTGGCTGTCTGGCGAGTATAAGTTAGCCCCTTATCCGCAAGCGTGGAGAATGGAACGTCTAGTCGAGAAACATTCAATTCAGAGAACAAAACAAGTCCGAGCAGAAAACAACGCCTGCGGATTGCGAACCCAGTTGTACATCAGAAAGCCGCAACTTTGCCGATCGCCTGGCCGCCAGAAATACCAAGTCGACGCGCTTACAGGCTTCTCAAAAATCTCTTCGTAAGTTGCATCGCCAAGGTGTGACAGACTAATCACATCGATGAGACAGGAGGCGCGCGCGAAAGGGTTGCCAGGTTGATTGGATTTGTCGTTAACACACGCTCGCGAACAGGAGAACCCCACGGCAGATCCTCCCAGCCTCTTCCCCGCGGCGAGCCCGACGTCGACCATGTGCTACTTCTACCAGACTCGCTGGGCATGTGGCTACTGGAGATGGGGGCAGTTCAAGCAACAGTGCAATAAGGAATACCGGACGGGCGAGACGTGCGGGCTAAAACTCGTATACGCAACTGTTCAGGAGACGGACCGATGCAAGCTTTGCCACGATATCGACAAAAAGAACCGACGAATACTCAAGATGACGACCGACATCGACAGATGGTACAGGGAGGGCAATCGACAGGCCACAATCGAGCGGACGCTGATAGAACTGACGGCAGTGGAAGACCAAAAGGCGGACATGGACCATCGGCATCAAGCGAGGGTGCTCTGCCAGGATCTGGCGGCATGATCTGGGCACCCCTCCCGAAAGCCCGAATGGTAAGGCTTCTGGAAGACAATCGATCAGGGGCACAGGCACCCCAACTTGAGACATGGCGCACGCTGACATGATGCGTCACAGTGGCTTCAAGGCATCACACGAGGTACCGGCCGGCTTGAACGACATACCCACATGACGCGAGGGGGGTGTGGTCCGGGGGGGTTTCAGCACACCAATCTTTGGGCCGTGGGGAGGGGACGCTGGGAGCAGTCGCAACCACGTAGTGGTCCGTCATTCGCTATTTATCCGTCGTTTTTTGGTTTGCTTGTCACCGTTCTAGGCGACGGGCTCCGAGGTTGGCGGAGGGAGAGAAAAAAAAGAGCCAGAGAGAGAGAGAGAGCGAGAGAGAAGGGAACAGAGCCAGAGAGAGCAAGAGGGACGGACAGAGAGACAGGCTGGATGTGGAGAGAGCGTTTTGTTTTCTTCATTCTTTTTCTTTCCTTGACGAAGAGGGAACAGCAAACATTTTGTATCAGGTATCGGAGAGAGGAACGTCTGTGTAAGGTTACTTTTGCGCGAGTTATGGGTGAGACACCCTAAAGTAAAGGGTCTTAGGCCTGGCCATTCCAAGAGCCGAAATAGTTTCTTCAGCGTGAAAGTGGCATGGTCACCTGCTTCGTCATGGGATCCTAGGGGCGTTCAGGAGAACGGTGAAGCCCCTCCCAGGAAGACGGGCGTGCATACCCTCCCACTATTTTCTCCTGCCTGCACAGCTGCCCATCCGAAGGTCGTCGGCGTGCGTATTATCAGGCAAGGGAGTGCTGCAGAAAACGGATACTGCAGACAAATGAGGTGGGAGCCACCGCAACATACCTAGGATGGAAATGCCAGTACCCTGGCTAGAACCAAGACGCCTACACCTGATGAGTCGAGTACGGAACAAGCCAAACCCCTACTGTCCCTTCCACTACCACTGTGGTCCCGCACGCAGTACCGTCATGGTGAGAGGCGGTGACGGCCAAGCAGAGCACTTCTGCGGCATAGGGGTCATAGGGCTCCAGGCCCCGCGCCTGTCTGCGCAGAAATTTCGCCGGGGAAGCCGATATTGGCGACGAGACCCGATTCATAGCAAATGTACAGGGCTCGTCATCTGCGCGTGGGGACCAGCGAAGGGAGCCTGGGAGTTTTGCTGGATCCAGCCAGGGGGGACTGGCTTGCATCAGGTAGTACTGGGCTGAGCGGTCACCCCATGCGGCCGCGCCCCCTCCCGCATCCCCATCCCACGCCTTCTCTCCGCCAATGAGCCGCGGGAAGCCCACAGACTCTGGGGGGGGGGGGGGGGGGGGGGGGGGGGGGGGGGGCTCGAGCAACTCCTGGATCTCATCTCACACCCTGGCCCTTACCTCCCTCCTTCTCTGCCGGACTCCCCTCCTGATCGTCTGCCGTTTTGGTAGGTGCGCTCTTGTTCGAGATTCCCAGTACCGCCTCATTTCTGTTGTCGCTTGTGGACCAGAGCTGGAGACGGGCTGGGCCGGTATGACGTTCGTCAAGCCGAGTGCCGACCAATCTAGAGGAACAATCATTCAGACTTACCGTACTTAGGGTCTCCACATTGGAGCATCATCAGCCGAAGGCGCACGTGGCCATTGCTCAATGGACTCCGGGTTCCACGCTTGGGTTGCTGAAGAAATTGAGCTGCAAAGCCATTGGCCAAGGAGTTGCAAAGTGGACTGCGACGGCAAGTATGAAGGGAGGGGGTCGGAGAGGGGTGGTGCCCGTCGGGGGCTTTGCTCAAAGATGATTTCTGATTTAACCAGTTCGAGAAATCCTGACAGTGTCTTTCCCATCTCGTCATTTCCATGTGACCTCATATTGTGCGAAACGCCTGACATTCCAAATTACTCAAGGAAAAGCAAGAATAAGTGTCCTGCAGGCGGGGGTATCGTGAGCGCCTCGCCGCATCATCGGCCCGTCCCTTGGTGCCGGACTGTCGGTAAATGAGATGCGACGTGGCTATGTCCTGGGACTTATCGTCCAACGTCAAGTAGGTAGTGTACAGGATGAAGATTACATCGGCCAGGTGGCCGCAGCCGCAGCCGCAGCCGCAGCCGTAGCCATCGAGGGCCTCAGGAGACCAGTCGCGCGCGATGCGACGCACGTGTCCAGGTCCTGATCGAGGAAGCACGTCATGCCATCGCAGCGGCTGCATCTGCAAATGTGCCAACAAGGGGGCCGTCAGACTCGGATTTGATGGATGGAGCACTGCGCTGCACGTCCACGGTGTCTTCCCGGGGAAGCCAATCCACTTGGACGCCTGGCGGACCCTGACACTGACCCTGGTCCTCGTCCTTGGAGGCTAGTTTGGAGAGCAGGTGCTGATATCGCACAATGCGGGCTTCCTGTCCTGCATACGCAAAAGATGCTGGCGGAGGCCGTGCCGTGTGATCCTGCGGGGCGATCTCGAAGATGTCGACCATGTTGCTGGAACACACAATGTTAGCTGATTGTGCTGCTTCTGACCGTGTCGTCCATGCTGCCTCGCCACGAAGAGTATGTCTCCGGGCGTCACTGTAAACTTACTCGGATGTTTTGGCCACAACTCTTTGCAGAGCCTCGTTCTCGCGTTGGACTTCGACAGGGTCTTCCTGGCCGCTCATGCTTTGGTCGCCAAAGCTCCCGTAGTGAATGCCGTTCGGGTCGTCGAACAGCAGCCGCGATTCCTCGTCCTTCAAGCAAGCAATTGTTAGCAGATGATCTCCTCGAAAACCTTGAATGGCGGCAAACCTCATCGAAAGCATCTTTCCGATTCCCACCCAGGCAAGAGGCGCAAATGCCCATTCTGTCGATCTGGCACGGAAATGCCAGGAAGCGCGAGAGCGCCGATGTCGATCAGATGTTGCGCCTGAGCCTGGCAAATAAGAATTATTGCGCCACTACGAGGTTGCAAGCATTTGCTGCCTATTCGTTTCGAGGGCCGCGCGAACTGATTGTTTTGTTGTCGATGATTGCGAGGCTATGGCAGACGGGCGGGAGATTGTGACACCTGAAAGTCCGAATCAAGCAGGCGGTCAGAGAACCAAAGTAGAGGAACCATCGGGCTTTTGGTCGGCCCGTCATGGACCCCCCCCCCCCCCCCCCCCCCCCCCCCCCCCCCCCCCCCCCCCNCCCCCCCCCCCCCCCCCAACCCCGCTGCCCAGGCTCTAAAGAGTTGAGGTGGGGGGACAATAACGGCCCGCTGACTGACACACCGGGCCGCACACGCCCAATGCCCAGCATAGAACTCTCCCAGGGAGTCGGTTCAGGCACACCGATCTAGTCTCACGGCCAGGGTGTCCCTGTCCCCCGTCTCATCTTTTTTGACCTCACTTCTTCATTGCTGAAGTTCTGTAAATATCACCCATCGCGAAGTAGCCGACGGGATCAATTGGCAGTCATGGTGGGTCTGTCATGATGGTGGCCAAGATGATGCCGAGCACCACGGTGCTCACCTGCCCCACAGCCTCTGTTTTTACTGTCGCTTGCAAAGTTGACCGTCTGTGTCGCTCCCTGCGTCTTGATTTCTCCCTCGGCAGGGACTGCACCACTCCACATGGTCTTTCATCCTCGCAACCATCGTCATCGCGCCAAATGGTCTTGTTTCATTACGCCGGCTTGGTCGAAGGAAACTGGCGCTGAAGAGGCAGACATCCTCCCTCGTGTCCCTTCACATCTTCCTTGACACATCTCGTAACGAATTTCGCATGCCATTATCGATCTCCTGCGATCATCACACACTGCGACTTTAGAGTGCCTCTCAGCATTTACAATGTATTGCCTCAATACTACCCCCTTGATGCCGCCCGACGAAAGGGGAAACCGTATCTCCCGTTATTATTGCCCCTTGACCAAGCTCCTCCCAGAAGCTCCCACAACCTCCCTGTCGGTGGATGGGAGGAAATGGAGTATAAGTGAAGAACTCTCGCCGCCGCAATATGGCTTATCGGATCATCTCATCACTCACTCGCATCTTCATTCACCCACATCACACTCCGACATTCTTGGGTCACGATCTGATCACTTGTACCATCGGTGAAAGAGACTCGACAAGAGGTCTTCACCCATCTCACACTGAGGCCAACAACAACTTCGTCCACCATGTACCGCATCCCTCTCCTACTTCTTCCGTTCGCCACGCTGTCAAGCGCTCGGCCGGAGAGAATGGGGGCCCGCTCCAACACGAACCCCAACACCTGTCCATGCCCGGCGGTTCCCGCCTACACTGCGACCACCACCGAAACTGTTCACGAAGCTGCCACTACTCTCAGGGAGACTGTCACTGAGTGTATCACCGTCACTGAGCCAGCCAGAACAGAAACCATCATCCACACCATTCGCGAAAGCGACAGCCATTCTACTCGGGTCGCTGAGTACGCAAACGACCACTCGGGCACCATTGACACCGAGTACCAAGGCAAAAAGACTGTCACTGTCACCTACGGCATCAGCCCCGCGGCCACACACGTCTACCATGATGACGCCGACCGTTCCGAAGCACAATACGAGACTGTCACCAGGACTCGTCAAGTCTACGAAGCACAACCTTCTTCATCTTACCGCGAGGACGAGCCTAGCTATGGAGCCACCCCCGGTAACGGAAACGATTCTGGCAATGGACACAAGGGACACAAGTATGGAACCAACAAGTACCCTGGTGGTAACAACCAAGCTGGAGAGGGCTATGATGGAAAGGGTGATTCAACCAAGGACCATGTGCCAGCCTATGGGCCAGGCAGCGGTAGCCATGAGAGCGGAAAGGGCTCTGAAGGCGATAAGTACGACACGACGCCTGGCACGGGTGGCTCGGGAGGTGACAAGTACCACGGAAGCGACAAGTACGATGGTGACAAGCACGATGGCGGCAAGCATGATGCTGGAAAGTATGATGGTGGCAAGCATGATGATGGCAAGCATGACGCTGGCAAGCAAGAAGGCAGCAAGTACGATGGCGGCAAGCCCGATGGTGGAAAGCCTGACTACGGGTCCGACAAGTACCACGGCGCCAACCCGGATAAGGGCGACAACGGACACAGCGACAACGGACACAGCGAAAAGCCCGCTTACGAAAACAACACTCACTACGATGGCGAGACAGACAAGTGGAGCGAGAAGCCTGGCGATGACTACAAGCATGAGCAGGGTTCCAACCACGATGACGGGGAGAAGTACGATGGTGGCGACAACGTCGACGAGAACCCCTACAGCAATGGCGGTCGCGAGACAGCCTACCCCGCGCCTCACCCTCAACCTCACCCTTCGAATGCGCCTGGCGAGGTTCCCCCTTGCGGACAACACGATCCTCACAAGCCCTGCGTCATCACAACTGTCTACGGTACCTCCACTGAGCACATCACCGTCTACCCTACGGCTGCTCCTGCTCCTGCTTCCACCACCGACTGCTCTATTTCGTCCAAGATCGTGACAAAGTACAACACTGTGATTGCCACCATCCACCCTTCCAGTGGTTCATGGACTGCCCCCAACGCTACACAGAGTGTGTATGTCAACCCAATTAACGGAACTGCCACTGCCGTTGCCCCTGGGGCCGAGTACACTTCCGGACAGACCTACAAGGCCAAACGCGCCCCCAAGGCCCCGAGGGCAGCCTTTGCCAGCCTGTTGAACTTGTGGTAATTGGATGGAAGTGGCGAGTTGAAACAGTCGGGCGTGTCTTCTCTTCTTCTTTTCTATGTCACTTTTTGAGATCATGTTTTTAATCATTGTCTCGTACTTGTCAACACACACAATGGCTACTGCCATTTCGTAATACCTAGTTTAGCTTAATCGTACACGCATTATATTCGCGCTGTCAACCGCAGTGAGATCTGGAGCATCATATAATCGGCTTTATATCATGAATTGAGGACCATGGGGACGTTTACCGAAAATCAAATGCTTGTTGTACATATTCCTGTATACATGCCGCCCAAACTGGGCCGGCTTTTCAAGTCCTTAACCCCCGAATCGGAAACCCATGAAATCGTCATCCTCCTCGTCATCATCTTCATCCTGTTCATCGCCTTCGCCTTCTTCTTTCGAGTTGATGGGTGCTGCCTCCTGCGCTCCCGGTCCAGGGTTTCCTTCTTCTGGCACATCTGGCTGTTTTCTTAGTGCCTCCCGTCGTTCCTTAAGCTTCCGGACCCTCGCCTCAAGCTCCTCCATCTCCTCAAATTCAGTCTCCAGCGCGCGTGTCGCTTCTTCTTTCTCATCGGCCATGTCCTCCTCAGCCAACAAACGCCGCTTCTCGCGCTCTTCTTCCTCGGTCCTCGCATTGGCAGCATGTTCTTCTGCAGTCATGGCCGGCGCCGAGATTACGGCGTCATCGGCATATGGTGCGCTCGCCGCCGCAATATCGGCCTCAAATGCAGCCCACTCGTCTTCATCCACCTTCTGTTGCGTCGTCGCCGTCGATGAGACGGCGTTGCCAGGTCGCTCGGAGGGGGCATTCGCCTCTTGCGGGATGAGGGGCGAGGGCCCAAGCGGCGTAGCCGTGGAGGAGGTGCCATCTTTATGATGAGGCGTCGCGGGTCGTGATGGGATCAACATCTCGCCGCCCTGTACAGGGGTTGTGGAAGTCCTGCGGTTCAATGTCGGCGGCGTCAACGTCTGGTCCTTTGTCGGCTGCGTCCCCTGGTCGCGTGAGGTCTCGTCCACGTCTGCACTGCTGCTTTCTGATCCTGAACGGGCGGGCGTATTCATATCATTCCTGCTGCGCTTCTTGCGAGCCGTCGCCTCGTCTATGACGACATCCTCGCCGTCCGAGTCCGAATCATGCTTTCGCTTGTGCGTGCCATTCGTCTCCTTGTCGACGACAGCAGACCGCTTTTGTGCAGCTAGCTGTTGCTGAGACTTCTCCCGGTGATTGCTGCTGCGTATGTGGGTATCCCAGAGTGACTCGGTTTTGATACCTTCGTGGCAGAGTGTACAAAGGAGTTTGCCAGCCTCTGAGTAGGCTGCGTTGGGATGATCAATTCTACGAGCCGCGCGTTGCTGCCGTAGGAGGGACCTGACATCAGACATTTCGATAGGTGTACGCGTGGAAATGGCGGTCAATCACTGTCAAGGTGGTCGATGTGCATCGAGTTTTGGGGATATGTCGGTCGTTGGTAGTTGCTCTTGGTAGGATAGCCGTCCTGGCCACCGTTGTCGGCGTCGGTTGCGTGTCTGGATTTCGATGTATTCCAACCCCAGCCTTCGGATCTTCCGCCAGTGCTCAAAGCGGGCGTCGTAAAATAGACTGTCTGTGCTGCCTTTTCGTCGTTGCGAGGATGACCTGTTGCTGAGGGGAACAACAGCTGCGCCGAAGAGCATGACCTGGGGTTCTGGTAGCTTTCTTCGTGCTAAACCAAATTGAGGCAGGCAGAGTGGAGCACTGCATGCCGACCCCTCCAACCTGAGGAAGTCCGCCGACCTTCAGCGTCGGGTTCCTGCTGTTCGGCAGTCGTTGGATCGAGCTCCAACACGAAACGCCTTCATTCCTGACGAGAAATACCACGCCCCTTGCACGCGACGCACCATACACACACAACGGCATTGGGACCGCGGGTTTTAGAGATGCAATGATAAATCATCGAACGGGATAGCCGACCTCCCCCCTTGTACCCAGACGACCAAACCCGACGCCATGGCTGACACCACTGACCAACAAGGCCAGAAGGCTCATTCTTCCGCCTTCCCGAACCCGCCATTGTTCTGGAAAGACTTCACTCCTGAGAATATTGCTCGAATGGAAGAACTACGTACAGCGCGAGCCGAAGAGACTAGGATTGCGCTGAAGCAGTTGCCGGTCCGAACGCCAGGCATCCCCGACAGTCTTATCAACCTGCAGCCACCGGCGGAACCCTCGACAGGGACATGGCGCGTATTGGGAGGACAGTACAGCGTACGTGGGATTCTGACCGTCTTTGACAAGCATTGCGACGGCTCCGAGTATGGCTGACCATCATCATAGTTGGGCGACAAACTCCCCTCGCTCGAAGAAGTCAGCATCAAGCGTCTGGCCGCGGCCCACAACGACGAGAGGGATGGCAAACATCTCGACCGCGCATTCGAGCTGAAGCGAATGGCGAAGTCGCTACTCCTCAACTTCCTCGAGCTCGTGGGAGTCATGAGCATCACCCCGGAAGACGTAAGTGTTTTCGCATGACCCCTTTGTCCTCGCGCACACGTCTGACTCCTCCTTCTCCTCTAGTCTGCGACCAAAGTCGACGATTTACGAACACTTCTGATGAACTTCCATCACGTTCTCAACGAGTACCGCCCTCATCAGGCGCGCGAGTCTGGTATTGCTCTGATGCAGTCCCATCTTGACCGAACCCGAGCCGAGACAGCAGCCATCAGGGCACAGGTCGACAGCGCAAAGAGGGTACTGGAGGGCCTGGGCAGCTTAGAGATCCCGCCAGCAGCTGCCACGCCAGGATCAACAACGGAGGAAGCTGGACAAGATAGGGGGAAAGACGCGCTCAATAGACGCGAGAGCGAGGTCTGGGAGGCGGCAAACGGGCTTTACATATGAGCAGAAAATGATTCGGGCGGAGCTACTGCGGAGAAGCACACGGGCCGAAACTGAGGATAGTGCGATATGATTTCGTACGCGAAGGCATTGATACCCATTTCAAACCACCTTACACAATCTGGTGGACGCTTCAAGTAAAACAGGGTTCCAAGTTGAAATCACATCGTGTAGGGATGACATCGTCATACGCATTCATTGCCGAATCTCCAACACCACCGTATTGCTGACCCGATCCTAACCCCTACATGACGGTGCAAGGGATGGGGATGCAGCAGCATGAGTAGCCATCGCACTCCAAGCACTTGGTCTTCCCGCCAGTTGCCTCGGCGGGTTTGAAGACGCTCTCGGCGATGGAGGTCGCTGCGCTACCAGGGCCGTTGCGGTTGACAGGAGTTGATCGGGAGCCGCAAGCCATGATTTACTTTGTTGATGTTGATGTTGAAAGGTGAAGTGTATGACACAAGAGTGGTCGGTTGAAATGAAGTTGGCTCGAGCAGCAATGTCTGGGAAAGGCAATAGGTCAGCGTCAGGGACCGGTGACGTCAATTGACAAATGAGAGGGAGTCGCACAGGAAGTGAGGAAGAGAGAAGTTGACGAAGATGGACGTCCCAGGTTGGCTTTCTGATCGGCAAGTATCAGGAAATACACTGCAATCAGAAACAGGATGCGCAACAACTTAAATAAGGTACGGCGAGTCAACGACCATGGACAGCTGTGTCAAGCCAAAGCCTCGCAAGGACCCATCCAACGGACGTGACGCGTTCCGGCTGTCTGCGCCAAGGTGATCGCACCAGCCACGAAGTCGTCGTGGCCGCTCTCGCCTTTTCATGCGATCTCCCCTGAATTGCCCATATCTCGACTGGCTTGTCCATATCATGTCAGTGCAACTGTATTCATGTTCAACTACACGGAAAAAGCTACCATCGCCCCAGATGAGACCATCTCAGATGAGAAGCAGAACAACTCAGCCCAACTTTCGCGCAAACAAGATTCTCCCCAAATTCTGAATCCCTCCCCACGGGGACTGCCTTTCGCGCGCCTTGCCAGGAGCTAATATTGCCCGAAACCCTTGTTGAACGCAACGCTCGTATCGTAATATGTACAAGAAAACCAACGCCGTCTCACACTGTCGTTCCCTGAGGCAATGTGGTCGCTCAAGCTGAGGGCATCGTCGCGGGTTGCGTGCTCGCCGTTCGCGCACCACCTCCTGACGCTGATGCCATGGATTCGCTCTCAACTTGCAGCAGCTGACTGAGATACTTCAGGTCCACTCGAGCCCTCTCGTCCCGTTCAAAAATGCCTCGGCAGACCTGCCACTCCCGGCGGGTCATGCGAACCGCCTGAGGCAAAAGGAACTGTACAGTGGCGCAATCAATGAAAGGCCCAAGAACCTCCCGCGCGATGGCCTCGCCCTGCTGACGGAGCTTGTTCATCTCGTCTTCCGACGGCTCACGCTGCGCATATCCGTGGGGTGGCTGATTTGGAGGGACCACCTGGTGAGCGCCTTGTGTTGGATGCCCGTTGCTGGTGACGGGCGAGGGCGAGACATGAGCAAAGGGACTCTGGCCCACAGCCGGTGAAAAGGCAGGGCCCGATATCGAGGGTTGGCGATTGACCTGGCCGGCTGGAGTGGGGGTTGATGCATTTGTCGTTGGCGACTGCGTCGAACCCGGACCATGCTGTTGCTGCTGCTGGTCGAGATTCCTGTACACGAAGACTGCCAGCAATATTGGTTCGGTGCGACGTTGTGGAATAAGGTTGTCCGAAAAGTTGAGTAGGAACTCTGGCAAGCCACTGTCCCCCGCAGGGACAGGGACGAGATAGGTATCCCGTACATTTCCGACTGCCTTTTGGCCGATGACTGCGTACCTCTTCTTGGAACTGAAGTAGTCGAAGAGCCTCCGGAACTCGGGCCTCGAGGATTCAGACGAAGGCGACAGCGCCACGACAACGACATCAGTTTTGTCCGAGTATCGTAGGCCACAGAGGTATTCAATCGCCTTCTGCTCGTCAATACGCCCAGCCACGGCCATTCTCTTGGGAATTAGTGTCGACCAAGGCAATCCAATGCTTGCGGCAAGATTGGCCCCTGCTACGAACCTGGCGGTCGCCTGAAAGTCTGCTATCGTGTTCATAGCCAGACTACCACGCCACACGACGTCGGGTTCAGACTCGTCGGTTGGTGAGTAAGGCGGCGAGTCCGTCTCATCTTGTAAAAGTCGGTCAACATCAGCATCAATGCCGGGCCCATTGCCGTGGAATACTTGCCCAGATGGGCGACGTTCGTGGCCGGTGGGCGATTTGACGCTGGAGAAGACCTTGTTGATGTCGAAATCTGCCTGCCGCGGCGACCTTTGAGTGCCTTTTGTGTCGACGTGCAGTGGTGCGTGCGCGGGCAACTCGACGGAGTTCTCTGGGCGAGGGGGCTCGTTCTCAGTCGTGTCAAGCTGCTGGTCCCGAGCACTGGGGCGGCGGAAAGCTGGACGAGCCTCTTCAATCTGGTTTTCGGTGTCGTTTTCAACAATCTCCTCCCCTTTGTGTGTGCGTCGCATGCGAGGGCCGTCGTCCGTTAGCAGGATTGACTGCTTTTCAGACTTGGCTCTCAGCTCAGCATTCAAGCGTTGTTGTTCTTTCGTCGCCAGCTGATCAGAGGTCATGACAGCCAGCATGGGGGGCGACAGTGTACTTTGAAGCAACCCAACGCTGAGCTCTGGATTCGCCTTGAGGTTCGAAACCAGAGTCCTGCATCTGTTAGAGTACTGACTAGGGTCAGGGTGGCTGTCGCGAACAGCTCGCTCAACCTGGATGGCCCATTGCTCTGATAGTGCGGCAGTTGTGGTGTCCTTTGGAACCACAACGAGCTTGTTCTTGAGAGCTGCGCCCAGTCCTATGGCAACAGCCTTTTGAAGCGCTTGAGCCACGGACCTGTGGTTGGTGTCAGATACGTCGGCAATCTTTGCAGGGAGATCGTCAGGCGCAATATATTCCACTCGCTTCAGCTCAACATCGGACACCTTGCGCACCTTGGGCGCGGGTGCCTGGAACAAACAGGTCAGAATTCAGCTTTCAAAGTAACGGACTATTCGAATGACTTACTTTGATGTCCTTGTCGCTTTCGTCGGCCTTGCGCTTGGCAGGACCTGGTTTGGTAGGACCTGGTCTGACAGCCTCCTTCTTACCCTTGGGCTTAGGGGCGGCCTCCGGCGCAGGGGAATCTCCAGCCTGAGAGCTTGCAGCTTGCGACGCATCCTCCTTCGAATCGCTGACGCGCTTGGATCCACGACCCCCCTTCTTCTTCACCGGCTTCTTCTTTTTCTCCGCAGCCTCAGCTGCCTTTCTGTCCCGGTACGCTTTTTGACGCTCTTCCCAAGGCTTCCTACCCTCAGCTATGCCAGCTAGAAGCTCCTTGTGGTACTCAAGTTGAGGGCGACATTGCTCGCAATAGTAGTGCTCAGGGAGGTTATCGTCCGGCATGCCCATGCACACATTGTGCTGCCAGGCGCCACATGTGTCGCATGCCACCCATACTTGGTCATCCTCGTCGTCGTCTTGGTCTGTGGCGCCGCAAACACAGCGAATGATTTCTTCCTCAGGCTCTTCCTCCTCCTGCTGCTTCTTCTTTCGCCCTCGCTTCTTCGGAGCTTCGAGAGGCTGGTCGTCGAACGCTTTGGTGTGCTGACCCTTGGTTGCGCGGACTGAGCGCCGGGGTTCGGATTCTAGGTCTGGTGGTCAGCCTCTCTGTCCCGCGACACGCCCTTCGACGCGCGATGCGACGGCGGGGCAGGCTTCACGATTTGGGACATAACTTACCAGACATGGTGTTGATGGGACTCGTGATGCGTCCCTGGACGAATACGGCAGCTGCGACCTTTTCTGACAACGGCAATGGCCTTTCAAATTGGGTTTGGCAGACCGGACCAGGTTTGCGATCGGGGTCTTGAGCTTGGAGCGCGTGGATGCGCCGCGCGGGCCTTTGTCGCGAACGCGAGACCCCCTCAACTCTGCTCAGTTGCAACTGCTTGGAGGAGCGCTGTCGCAGATTTCCTCCCACTGAGAGCAATATAATGACACCTTGGCTCGAAAATAGGTCGTCAAGCGGTGGGCAAAGAAAACAGAGGAGGCTTGTCGCGCGAATGGAGAAGTGGAGGGCCAGGTGGGTAGCAAGCTTCCTGCTTCACAATACAAGAGGAGGGGTTACGTAAGGTTGGAGCGAGGCAAGGTCACGTGTTGAGCTTCGAAACGCGGTGAGCTCTGTTCAGTAGGCAAGCCCGACTCATGCGCTGGACCCATACAAGTGTATCTATACCCCAGTAGGATGAAAGTGACCTCTCCATGGGCACAATTATGTATGTGTCTGAGGTACCGTCACATGGGCCATCGTACCTACACCTTAACCTTCCACCTACCAACCCAGCAAGGGTCAGCTAACGCGTGCATCGATTGCCTGGAGCTTCAAGCTACAGCCTTCCCACCATAGACGTCAAACTCCCGTCTCATCGCAACAAACAGTCCTCCCCTCCGTCGACGCCGCACCTCCACTGATAGCTCACATCCAGCCTCGAATCGACCACAACAAATCCTCTGATCGTTTGGCATCCCACTCGCCATCATGTCTCGACGCTACGATTCCCGGGTAAGCCAGGACTCGCTCCCCATTTCGCTGCCTTCGTCATCACAAACGGACCCTAACCATGTCAACGTTGTAGACGACCATCTTCTCGCCTGAAGGCCGTCTGTACCAGGTGGAGTACGCCCTCGAAGCAATCTCTCATGCCGGAACTGCGATCGGCATCCTCGCACAAGACGGCATCGTCCTTGCCGCCGAGCGAAAGGTCACGTCGAAGCTGCTGGAGCAAGACACTTCGGCCGAGAAGCTGTACACCGTGAATGAGTACGTCTCGTCATCTACATCTGGAGCCCCTCCTTGCTGACCTTTGACCTTTTGTAGCAACATGATCTGCGCCGTGGCGGGCATGACGGCCGACGCCAACATTCTGATCAACTACGCCCGCCAGGCCGCCCAACGCTACCTCCTCACCTACAACGAAGACATTCCCTGCGAGCAGCTCGTCCGAAGGCTGTGCGATCTGAAGCAAGGCTACACACAACACGGTGGTCTTCGACCGTTTGGTGTCTCCTTTATCTATGCCGGTTGGGATCCCAAGAGACAGTTTCAGCTGTACCAGAGCAACCCTTCAGGCAACTATGGCGGATGGAAGGCGACAGCTGTTGGCGCCAACCGCGCAAGTGCTGAGAGCTTGTTGAAGCAAGATTACAAGGAGGATTGCAAGCTTACGGACGCGTGCGGTTTGGCCGTAAAGGTCCTCAGCAAGACGATGGATTCTACCAAGCTGAGCGCTGAGAAGCGTAAGTGGCACAAACCTGCGGTGGCTGCTGCATTATTTCCGGTTTACTAACATTTTACTCCATATAGTCGAGTTTGCCACTGTTGGCCAAACGAGCGACGGAAAGATCTACCATCGCCTTTGGAGCGCTGAGGAGATCAAGCAGCTCCTGAAAGAGCATGACCTGGCGAAGGACGAGAGCGCAGAGGATAACTAAAGAAGAGATAAGCGCCACGAAGGCATGATCAGAATGGGAACGGACATGGTCGACGCTCCCATGATGAAGTGTACCACCAATACTATACAATTGATGCCCGAATTGAGCTACTCATATGCCCACGATGCAACTGACTTTCTCTCCTACTGGTCTTGCGATGCCTCAATCGCAGCGTTAGATATGCATGCATCATTCACAAAGTATCACCACATTCGAGCGGTCTCGGGGCGTGAACCCATATGTCAATGTCCCATGTTCACTCTGAGGCCTGGCCACTGATCAGCGTCTCGTCTCGTTAGATGGGGGCCATCTCAAAGCCTACATCAGGTCTCTGACCCGCATTGTCCTCCTCATCCCGCACGCGAGACCATCCTGTCTTTGCCTCAGATCCAGGGTAAGGATGTGGTTCATGACACTCTCTGGCAGTCAGCCTTGGCCAGTGGCGGCGATAGCTCCAGTATGCCACAGTATAACCCAGAATGGACCCCACTCCGACATCGTAGACGTCGTGACGGTAATCCTCGCATCGGCTAATGGCAATGAGCGCAGCGCCGAGCAGGGGCACCAGGCAAACCAGAGCACGGCTCAAGTCTCGTCCACCAGCCTCGTGGCGGAAGACATGAAGCTGGCCCGCAAAGAACAGGCTCAGGAAGCCGAGACCTGCAAAGGAGAAGGAGGAGTGTCCGGACGGGAAGGACCGCCAACCATCATGCAAAATATGATGGCCTGTCTCCGTGCAGACGTCGATGGAGACGAGGACGTTGGCCGGTGTGCCGGTCTCGGGCTTGCAGCGAGCAATCAGGTCGGGCCGAGGGCGACCTACGGCGTTCTTTACGACGTCGGTGATGAAGGAAGTCATGACGAGTGCGATGCCGAAGCAAAGGTAGGTCACCTCGTGTTTGTGGACGGATGCGCGAGTAACGACGTTCCATACAGTGAGAATACCGAGAGGAATGAAGAGCGCATAAATGAAGTTCCAATCTTGTCCATGATGAGCTGGCAGTCTCTACAATCCCTAAGTGGGAGGCGGGCAACCGGGTGTCAAACTTACGGACGCTCACTCGCTCAATTTCGGCATGAGGAAACATGATATGCAAATCGTTGACGAAAAACATGCGGTGGAATGGTTCAACGAATGCAATGATCTAGAAACACAGCGTATTAGCTGCTTTGTTACCTGGAGTCTCAAGCCTTGGTCCCACTAACCGCCATCCATGCTGCGAAAAGGATGAAGAAGCCTAGATAGTCCGGAGCATGGGATCTCTGTACATGATAGCGTTAGTAGGCGGACCATTCAGCCTGTAGAGAGACCTCATACTCCCCAAAATCGATTAAGGGCGGGCAAAACACCTCCACGCGCGTTTGCATCACTGTTGCCCCAGTTCGGTGGCATCTTGGGTTGTCGATTTCCAAGATTCGGGATTTTTCACATGCAGAGAATCCTGCAACCGCTTGAGTCGCCTTATCTGCGCTCACTATGCGAAGTTAAGTTCGAGAAAACGAGTAAGATGTCCAGGTGTGAGGGCGAAAATGGCGGAGTTCGTCGTTGGAGATCACCCTGGACTTAGGTTGGCCTCGTGATGCGACTAGGTACCTGGCCACCTCACCAAGACAGCTTGGGCAAGCTCTTATCTTATCAGTGACCGACGTTTCGCCGTCATCTCAGTGATCCACCAATTTTGTATCATCGCGGCGCGATTGACTTCTAGATGAGGACGCCCGCCAATCTTGCACTTCACCCAACTCGATCCTGGAGGCAACGCTCGCCGCCATTCCACCATGTTGCAGTCCACGTACAAGCCCTCTCCAGGTGTTGCAAACCTACCACCTCTTCTCCCAGGCTGGACAGAGCATACGGCGCCCGGTGGACACAAGTATTACTACAACAGCGAAAAGAAACAGTCGACATACACGAGGCCATGCGCCCCAGTATCCGCCGCGCCTCCTGCGCAACCCAGCGTGTCTGGGCCCTACAATCAGTACCAGGCATTGCCGAACCTGTCTGATCCGAATGTTGCCAATGCCTACCTTGCGCAACTGAACGCGCCACAAGGGCCGCCACATGGTCATCATAATCGCGGGGGAGGATTCGGGCGCGGTGGGCGGGGCGGCGGCGACTCTCGGCCACGACCACAGCCCAACGACAAACCGCGCACCAAGGATTCGATACCGGGTTGCGAGCCGTGGATTCTTGTAACGACGAAGTACGGTCGACGCTTTGCCTACAATCCTGACAAGAATGCCAGCTACTGGCGTATCCCTGAGAAGCTGAAACCCGGAATCCTGGAACTGGATCAGGCGCGAATTCTCGCAAAAGTTGCACCCGACGCAGACGCTATTAAGAACGAGGGCCCGGCTGTTGCGCCCGGGGCCAGTAACCGACCTGGAGCTTCAAACCCCGCTGCTGCAACTGCCGATGCCGAACAAGACGACAATAGCTCCGAATATGAGGAGATTGAAGTCACAGATGATGAAGAGCAGGACGAGGATATTGCTGATGATGACGGTGAGCATCGACCGAAGCGCCAACGAACCGAGGACCCAGGCGAAGAGGAAGCTGTGGAATTCAGTGAGGCAGACATCGCATTTCAACTACAGGCGATGGGGGAAGCATACGGTCTCGATCCTGGCGAATATGACGATGGAAATGTGGACGATTGGCCGGAGGGAGCCGATGGCGTGCAGTTTTCCGAGGAAGACGCGCGAGCTCTTTTCAAGGACCTCTTGGACGACTACAGCATCAACCCTTACAACACATGGGACAAGCTCATAGAAGAAGGGCGCCTGGTTGACGATCCACGATATACGGTCTTGAACACGATGAAGGCACGGAAAGAGGCCTGGCAAGAGTGGTCGAAAGACAAGATTCAGGAGCTCAAGGAACAACGCGCCAAGCAGGAAAAGACAGACCCTCGGATCCCATACATGGCACTACTACAGGATAAGGCGAGCCCGAAGCTCTTCTGGCAAGAGTTCAAGAGAAAACATAGGAAGGAGGCGGCGATGACGGACCCGCACATCAAAGACAAGGACCGAGAGAAGCTGTACCGAGAACACATTAATCGGCTCAAGATGCCCCAAGCAACACTCAAGACGGATCTCGCCGCGGCCCTCAAGGCGCTGCCTGTTTCGGCCCTCAACAACAAGTCTAGCACCTCGAAATTGCCGTCACAACTCCTCGTAGACATTCGATACATCTCTCTGCCGCCCTCGGTGCGCGATCCTCTGATAAAGACGTTCATCCAAAGCGCCGAGCCACCCCCGGAGGGCGGAGAGGTCATCGAAGAGGACGAGGCCACCAAAAAGGGCAGAGAAGCTAAGAAACGCCGCGAGGCGGCATTGCGTGATCACGAGCACAGGATTACCGAGCAGAAGCGACAGCAGCAACGGAGTCTGGAGATGGGTAAGGCGAGGCTACGAGAGGAGGAGCGCGAGATTGAGCGGGCCATGCAGGTTGGAAAGCAGGGCCTACATGCGCAACTGGCTACGATGCAGAAGAAGCCCATAGGGGAAGAAGAAGAGCCACAAAAGTAATGCATGTTGTTCATGCAAGCTGTATGACAACTACGACCTCGAACCCCCAAGCCCCTCTGTTGTGGTACACTTCTAGACATGACTTGATGTCATTAGATCAGGTAAAATGCTTCTAATGTACCTTATTAGTCATTTGGAGTATCGCTAAGTTTCAGGACGTCAATCAACTCAATTCAGGCGGGAAAACACCGCTTGAAGCTGGCAATGACGTGGAGTGTCGTGCCCACAGGTGTGCTGACGCGGCGAGGATGTGTGCGACCTCACTCACGAAGCTGTTCAGCCAGAGGAGCAGAAGCGTTCCTGAGAAAGTACGCGTCTCCCTGATGTATACTATCCATTGGACAGCCCGAATTCGCACAACAAGCCAACGGAGCCAGTGTCGGGACAAGCAGCTTAATCAGTGACCTCATGTTGTTACACCAGACTGGGTGTTTGAACCGCACAACCCCAATCGTGTCCGTGTCGATCCTGGCTTGGATGGAAACCCTTTAAAGGCTCGTACACTCTGCCATGCGTTTCGGACTACGGGGTTTTCACATTTTTCTCGATCGATAGCTTCGAATCATCCTGTACTCGACAAACCAAAAAGATGACATTCACGTTGGTCTCAGGGGCGCTGAGTCTCACGTTTCAAGGTAGTGTACCTCGAAGAGAGTGCTCGAACTTGCTCAAAGTCAAGACGTCTTCAGCTATCCATACTAACGTTCGCCTCAGCGTATGTAGTGACAGCTTTCGGACCAAGTTCTGGATGGGCTCCTCAGGAAGGCTTCGGAGGCTCCGACGACGCCGACGGCTCAGAAGGCTCCGCCTCTCAGTCTTTCGGTGATTTCTCATCCTCCTCCTCATCTCAGTTCGGATTCGCCGGGTTTGACGTCGAGCGTGCAACATATCTACGTACAGTACATGGGATCCTTGCCTCGATTGCATTCCTTGCCTTGTTCCCCCTGGGAGCGGTTCTGATGAGGCTGGTGCCGGGCCGCATGTCGATATGGTGTCACGCCATGACACAGGTGACGGCGCTAGCCCTGTTCATCGCCGCGATTGGGCTGGGTGCATATATGGTGAACATGGTACAGGATGGAGGGTTTCCGCTGGTGAGTAAAGCCATTTCTGCACGATTGCTGCATGCTTCATCTGGCCCATGGGTCTAACTCTCGCAGCTCGATGATGGCATGGTTGTCGCTCACGTTGGTATCGGAAGTGCGCTTGGCGTCGTATTTCTCATGATGCCACTCATAGGGTATTTGCACCACCGCAACTTCAAGAAGGTGGGACGTCGAGGAGGGTGGTCATACCTTCACCTCGCCGGCGGAAGACTGGGAATCACGCTGGGGATCATCAACGGCGGTCTTGGGCTCGCTATTTCAGGGGCGCAAACCCGCTACAAAGTTGCATACGGCATCGTGGCTGGTATTGTCTGGGTAGTATGGATGACCGTGGCGATCATCAGTGAGGTGCGGCGCGGTCGTGGTGCAAAGCGTGTTGAAGGTGGCTCGCGCTCCAGATCTGGACGCCGCCAGGGGAGAGCAAGTCGTAGGGGGCGCGGAGCCTCTCATGGGAGATCTTGAAAGCCATGCTCTCCGTGGGCATCTGGGGGTTAGGACTCAGCGAAAAGTCGCTCTGCCTCTTGCTTGACCCGTCCCGCCTGTTCCGCCACTGCTTCTTGGCTCATTTCTCCGTCCTCAGATACGTACGTGTCGATAAAATCAGATGGCACCCATTCAAAGTACACGTTCTTGATCTCGACCTGGCCTGGTAAGCCCACGGACCCCGCCCGACCCCACGCTCTCGTGAGTTCTGCAGTGTCATTATCCTCCACCTGCGTAGATGCTGCGAATGGAAGTATCTTCTCTTGCTCCGAGAGCACAACAACCTTCGCGCCGGGAGACACATGTCTAGCGCTAAGAACGGCGGGTAGCGAGCCGGTCTTGTTGCTAACGTCGCCTTCCTTACTGATGAGATCAGCGCCGAGCAAGACGATGTCGACGCCCTGGCTGGCAATGGCGGCAGAGGCATCGGAATAGACTGTGGCTTTGAGAATATCATGCCGTTCGCTCCTTGAATCCTGGACTCCAGATACCAACCTGGAGGCCATCTGGGCACCTTCGAAGAGCGGCCGAGACTCCAACACGCGGACGTCAAGCGGGATGTTCGTTTGTTGCACCACTCTCTGTATTGACTCGATAATGGTTGAACTTGATGACAGGGTGAGAATTTTGACCGGGCTCGTCTCGTCAGTCCGAACCCTTTCGAGAACCGACTGGAGAGACTTCGCAATGGGGCCAATTGTGGCTGTCCGAGCCTCAGCATACTTATCGAGCTGTCGCGAGATGGCGTCCAGTAAGTCCGCTTCAACCGTGCCGTTGCTGAAGCGCTGAACCTCGTCCTCGACGATCGCGAGGGCGCGAATGAGGACATTCAAAATGGCGGCACCCATGCTCTCACGGCCATTCTTCCACAGATGCCAGGCCGCGAACCTCGCATTCCGCCACCAGACTTCAACGTCCTCGCCGTGACCGAGGGCAATCACATTGCGGAAGACATGAAGCGCTTTGCCAGCCAGCTGCCTGGCGCCGCTGTCGTGGTCATCTCGAAGCATAGTCAGCCCCTCACGTAGTATCCTGCCCCTCTCTTCGCCGAGGTCCATCTCAAACCACACACGTCGTAAGCTCTTGGCAAGAAACGGGACGCCCCCGAAAGATTCATCGTCATTGACATCAAGGGGATCATGCCACGTCCAACACTCGTTCTCCCAGTCAAGTTGAATGCAAGACTCGTCCCGCGCGTCCCTGAGGCTAAACGCAAAAGGATGAACCGTCCAGATGCGACCGACTTTTTCATCGGTGAACGAATAGGGCTTTCCCTGGCGGAAGAGGTTCAGGTGTGCTGGCGTGAGTTTCGTCTCCTCGTTGATCTCGCGCCAGACGGCTGCGACAGGCGACGCATCGGTCTCCTCGATGCCGCCGGCGATGGGTCCCAATCGGTGCCTGTGAGGTGAGTATTCGGATGGTCGGCTCGCACAAAGGAGTTTTGGATGTAGCAGCTTACTGATAAGCCCGCACCTTGGCGCTACGTTTGAAGAGGGCGACTTGCGGTTTGGCGGACGCGGAAAACTTGAACAGAAAGCACGAGGCTACCGACCGTGAAACCAGACCAGCTTTAGTGGAGGGCGTCATGATCAGTGTCAGGCGTCAAACCAGACAATGCATGCTTTCAAGCGATGCTTGGATGTGATGTGAGTAGTGCTATGTAGATGATTTTGGCGAATGATGATTTACTGTTGGTGCTATGAGGCAATGGTGTGACGACACATACCTGGACAGTGCTGACGTTGATCGCCACACGGCTCAACACGCCCGAAGTCACCTTGCACGATTCACTCACAGGTACCGGGCGAGCCCGCTGGCACACACGTTCGATCACCGTCCACTATCAATCGATACCTCAGATCTTCAAGTCTTGAAATAAAAATGCTCTTTTGATATATTAACCCTGAAACTTGCAAAATGCCCGACTCCCGTATTTTCGGTTGCGCCTAGACAACCCATACCAACCTCACAACCTCGTGTCGCGAGTCTAACCAACCTCGATTGTCCGCTGACGTCCTGTTTAGAATCTAAAACTGAAACAAACCCATGAATTCATATGACCCTACTGCTTAATGTGCATTGAAGAATTATCGTGCTTGAATGTTTAGACGGAGCTCGTCTCAGACTTGGAAAGGGAAGGGAAGATGGAATCAACAATCTCGCCCGACCTCACGGCAAGGACGGAAAGCAGACTATCGCTCAGCTGTACAAATTGTTAGCATTTTGATTCTCATCAGATCGAGTGTTGTGGACTTACCCCGTGCGTGGCTTCGCAGCAGCCCTGCAGCCAGACACCAGCGTCAGGGGCAATGGTGCCAGGCGCGTAGCGAACCTTGTAGTCGCGTCCAACCTCGAGCTTCCTCGAGCCAGAGTCGACGTTGCCCTCTGAGATCTCCCACCCATCAACCTGCTCGCGCGGGCCGGAACTCACGGGCTGGGTCTCGGGAAGGAGACTCCAGCTGTCACGCAGCATGTCGACGTGCGCATTGCGCTGGTAGCCCGTCGCCGCGATGATGAGATCGACGTCGAGAATCTCCTCACTGCTAGGACCCTGCTCGAGGTACTCATCCGTGATGCCGCTCTGGTTGAAGCTGTCCTCCACACGTCGCACGTGCAGCCGGAGCCTGTCGGATTCCTGGCTGCCCTCGTTGACGCTGACGACGCTCCTTCCGTTGAGGATGCGGTGAGGCCACTGGCGCTCATCGTCACCGTACTCGCGCTTCTGATCGTACATGACCTCGTAGAGATGCTCAATGAGTTCGAGGCGCACGACGCCGTAGTTTGTTGCCTTGGCATCCTGGATGAGGGCACGACGGTATTGTTGAGACAGGGGGTAGAGAGCGTCGGTGTATGAGGGGTTGAAGATGGAGTTGACACTATTGCAGAGCATGTTAGTCACATGCGTCCCCAATGCAAATAAGAGATGGAAATGGAACTCACAAGGGAGAGTCATCACTGGGCTTCAAGAACTCGGAGCGCATGACGAGCCAAGTCTTGGAGTTGGGGTACAGCTTCTGAACATTGTTGAAGATCTCAGCAGCGCTCTGACCAGCACCGACGACAGCGACACGGTACGGCGCCTGCGTGTTCTTGAGAATCTTGGGCACCTGGTGAGCGTACTGCGATGAGTGAATGACCTTGGGGCTAGCGGCAGGAAGGCTCTTGGGAATCAGAGGTCGGCCGCCAGCAGCGATGAGAACGTTCCTCGCCTGGACGGTAGTGACCTGACCAGTCTTGGCGTTACGCGACTTGACGGTGAAGGTCTTAACGGCGCCTTCAGGTTGGGGGTTGGGGGATACTGACACAACCTCACGCTGGTACTGGACAACGTCGTCAAAGTGAGAAGCGCACCAGCGGAGATAGTCCTCGTATTCGACTCGCGAAGGAAGGAAGGTTCCCAGGTTGGTGAACTCAACAAGACGACCAGCGTGTTGAAGGTAGTTCAGGAAGGTAAAATGCGAGCGAGGGTCGCGCAGCGTAGCCATGTCCTTGATGAAGGAAATCTGCATCTTGGCTCCAGGGAGCAGCATGCCGGCGTGCCAGGCGAAGCGAGGCTGCTTCTCGAGGAAGAGAACCTTGGGCTTTTCGGCGGCGTTGGGGAGGAGCTGGTTGCCCGCGGCAAGGTTGTCGTGCATGGCGACGGCGACAGCCAAACTGGCGGGGCCGAAGCCAACGCAGACCAAGTCATGGAGCTCACTTGGATCGGTGGGCTGAAGGTTAGACTTCAGGGTATGAGTGGATTTCGCGGAAGCGGCGTGACCGTTGCCGTTGGTGCTGCCACTGAGGCCGTTTCCGTTGGTGCTGGTATGAACGGCACCACCGTTGCTGAAGTCCGAGAAGCCCTGGATGGCTTCCGAGGCCTCCGTTGTGCTCATGGGCGTATCGAGGTGAGGGGACATGGTGAGCGGGAATTAGGTACAATGCGGGTGGTGGTGGTGCGGGTCGACAAGCGTCTCAGATTATTTGGTAGACTGATATGTTCCAGTCGTAGCAACGAATGACAAGAGCTGTCCGAACGAACGCGGCTGTCAACGAACTTATGCGGAACTGAGTGATTTGCTGTGACGGGCTGAACAACTGTCCAATTCTCGAATAGACGATTGAAGGTTGGTTATTCGACCCGAGGTATTGGCCGAGTTCGCGGGGTGGTAAAGTTCCAGACGCACAAGCGGGTTGTCTGGTGACGTAGATGAAGTGGGTAGGATGGGGTAGTCAGGTATGTGTGAATGTCGGCGACCGGTACCAATGCTCAGGACGAGGAGAAAGGTAGAAAATGAAACAGAATAGAACAGGCGGGTGATACAAGGGGTAATATGTAGTGCAGAAATCTGACGAAGAAATAAGAAAAGTCACCTCAGACGCACCACCATGTGAAGAGGAGGGTCACCATCGCTGGTGGTGGGGAAGGGGTGTGGAGGCATCGCAAGAGGTTGATCAGGGAAACCGTCGGAGTTGCGACCACACGCCGAGCGCAATTAGGAGAGCCGATCCGTCTGGCATCTTTTTCTCCCCCTCTCTCTCTTCCTCCGACTGTTCTTCACTTTGACTGAGCACACACCCGCGCCCACACCCCCCCTTGCTGCTCGTCGGGATGACATGTCAAGCTAGTGGGCGCGCATAGCTGCAGCACCCATCGCTATGAGGCAGGTGGTGTGCAAAACACACGACCGAGACGACCCAGATGCAGCCCAGCTCGGCTTCAGATGCCCTTCTTCGACGCGATGGAGGGGCGGCAGGGGTTTAATGGTCGTTCGAGTAGTAAGGCCAGGGACCAGGGGTCTTCAGGGCCACCATACGGCACTGAGGTGCGACGTCCGGGTAGTCCCTGCTTGGCGGGCCAGCCATTGGGTAATGGCGAGGCTTGTGAGGCAATGTAAGGGTCGATGTTCGGCATGTGCAGTGGATCGGGAGAAGATCAGTGCTTGTGCTGAATACCGAGAGCGAAGAGGGTGTGTGTGTGTGTGTTCGTCGAAAGTAGCTTGGCCCTTGGTATTGGGTAGTACGTCTCCAAGTACGTTGTGGTCTAGCACACACATATTTGCTACCTATGTAGAATGACGTTGCGGGCCATCTCAATATTGCTGTGATCGACTCGACCGTCAATTGTGGCTGCGCCTACCCGGGCCCAGACGGCACAACATTTTGCATCGGCCACAAGCGGGAGGAAATGAACCATCATAGGCATTCGTCCTCGGTCATGTCGTGTTCGGTTCGATCTGTGCGAGAGAAGACGCAATTACGGATGTTTGCTCCTCCTCGGCGCGTCGGTGAGGGCTAGACGAGCATGCCGCGGGTAGCTGAGGGCTTGAAGAATCTGCAAGCGAGGCCCACGATGCCATGTTGAGGCTGGTTGACAGGGGGGCAGTGGGCATGAAGAGGTCCGCCGCGATTTCGGGGTTATCTTCGGATCTGATAAGATCCAATCCAGGGTCTGACGCGGGGGGGTTGGCCGCGGTCTCACGGGTCGATGGCTGGCTCCATGTTGTGGTCGTGGCCGGAGACGGGATGGGATGATCGGCAGAATTGGAAGCTGGACCATAAGAGGTGGAGCGCAGGGGGGGGTGAGAAGAGCTAGAGGAATACCTGATGAATCCGCATAACGAGGGCCCAAGGCGTCCAAGGCATGCCGGTGGTCTCCGACAGCGGAGAGTATTAGCCAGGACTGTGCACAAGCGCGAGGATGTGCCAGAAAAGACCTGGATGAGGCATGGTCGTCGTGGAGCCCGTGGAGAGGAAGAGAGGGTGACGGAGGTGACGAGGCGACGAGGTGACGATGTGCTTTCTCTGGTGGAAAGTGCTTCGGGTCGCAGAAACCCCATGATTGGCCAGGGAATGGATCAAGTGGGGGTGAGGGAATTTTATCTGATGATCTGATAAGATCAGAGGTGCGAGGATGAACAAGGGTGGGCAGGGATAACCTGGCACAGACCAGCAACGAGCGAGACCTCGGCCGATGGAAGCTTCCTTTCCGCTCTTGAACGCAGTGCTAACATGGAGCCGTTCAAGCCAGTTTCATCATGGCCCGGCAAGAGCGTGAAAACTCTGATCCATGCCACCTGCCATCCGCGCTGGCATCGCTGGCCATCGCTTTATTGCTCCATCCCGATAATGCCCAGGAGCACCGGGCGCCACAGTCGCCGTCGCTGTTGCCGTTGACACTCGATGTGATCTGCACTGGTCGCTCGTAGTGGCTACTGGTGGTTCAACTTGCAAAACTCAAAACTTCCGCCAACGTCGACCTCTACGCCAAGCTCAGCTTATGTTCGCGCGACCAGCCATTTGTCAGGACTTCCGACGTCAACATTTCACTATCGGCCTCATCACCTTCAGCATTGCAAAACACTTTCTTCGCTTCATCCCGCATTGAGCGAAAGAATAGAGTTCCGCCATGCGTCTCTCGATCGACCGTCTCCTTTGGCCAGGGCTGCCAGGGTCCGGTCCAGCCAGACGTCTTCTCTTTTTCCATGGCCTCGCCTCATGTCATCTCTGTTGCTCATACTTATGGCCCCATCCACGACATCCGCTCTCCCGCCTCCCACGTCCCATCTCCATCACCCATCACCCACAACCCATAACCCACGCCTCGCACTTGCTCCTCCGCCCCTCTGCCCCTCCATACAAAAACTTGTACACACCACCCCACTTGCCCACCACCAGGGCCAGCTCACAATGCCACCTCGACCGGTTTGAGCAGTTCAACCGGCGTGGTGCCCACGCATCTCGTCAGCTGCAGAGTGGGATGGACAAGGTGCCCCCACCTTCTCTTCTTTTCTTCAAGTCAGCTGCGGCTTTCCCTCCAGCCCTCCGGGTTCCATGCTCCCACATCACGCATTCCAGAACTCGCCATGGCGCCATCCCTTCTTGTTTCTTGCTGTCACATTCCTATCTTCCGGTCGACGACGACCGCGATTTCGCGACCTGCAGTTCTTCATCAAAGGATGCCACTGTAGGCGTTCTTTCCAAAACCCACACGAGGAATCTAGGCCGTCCACTGAGTCAGAACCCTTGACAATAGCAGCGACTATTTCTTCGCTACATACAAAACCTGACATACTTCACCCACTCACTACATGTAGACCACCCAATGGCTTCAGTTCAGGCTTGATGGATAGCTCGGTCATGCCCTCCCTGGCGCTCATCTCGGGTCCGAGCTTCAAAGTCATGAGCTGCTCGGACACCGGCGGCAAAAGTGAAATGCCCTACCTGCGCCGGTGAGCTAACGATTTGTTTGCGTGGTGAGCTCTAAGCAATGAGGTGTGTCAAGGCGAACAAGTGTATCGAGTTCTGACCAGTAAGCGGCAAATGGACTTGACTTTGGATTTCTTACCTAATTCTCTCCCATCTAATGCTGTGGCTCCAAGTGTTGCTTCCAGTGAAGCAGAGTAGAGCAGTTCAAACCAAGCTCAGTCCATCTTGCACAGTCACGCCCCTTCGCGACCCAAGAAATCCACGGCACATCCCCAGCGGCCAGCTTGCTTGGCCCAACGCGCTGCATCCTGGTTGATGACGACATAGACGGTAGCTGGCAAGCCCTCTTTCCATCTGTCGTGGTCCTTGTCAAGCAATGGTCGCCCCCTTCAGCCTTAAGACCCTGCATCTGAAAGAATAGCTACTAATCGGCGCATCATTTGCCCAGCTATCAGTCTATCTGTCGTTTCATTAAACAGCGTGCCCAATCTCCTAGAATTCTGGGCCTCGTCGACTTGCCAATCTGTGGCCCCAGGTCAACTCGACAGGAATGGCCCTTTCCCCGTCACCAACTCCAACCCAGTCCAACAGTTCGACAATTTGCGCCTAGCACCGATCCCTCGGGACGGCACGAACGTGGTCCCGTCGGCCACTCGATGCGTCCCCCTCTATATACGTCTCATAGACTTTGACACGGGTTCGAATCCTCCTATCCACAGGCTTAGAGGCCCTTTTCGACCAGAGGCATTCTACGGGCCGCGTTGCATTACAGCACCCTCTTCCTCTATAAATTCGACGAATCAACGACCATTGATTGCATCATCTACGTCGATACTCACGCGTCTCCAGCGGCAACGTTGAACTGTTCGCGCGGCGTTACTGCCTGGTCGGTCCACGCTGAGTAATTCCTGGCCTGTGAGAGGCTGGCGGGTCTCTCACGTCGACCATCCTCCCCTGTTGGATGATGCGCATGTGCTCATCCCAACGCATCAAGCTTGCAGCTAAGCCCTGGATTTGTCAATCACCTTAAATGCCATTGGTCGCTACGACGAGTCGTTCGCCTTGACGTCGGTTGTTGCACATTGCTGGTACCTGGTCCAATCTCTACAGATCTGGCGCCACTGTCGCTGTAGCTTCCCGAGTTCCCTACCACGGACTACGATCTACCTCGCTGGGCACCCTTTGCGTCGCTGCGAACTTGTGATCAGCACCACGCAACCTTTGGCTCTATTCACAAAGTCAAGTTCATTGACACTTCTTATGAAACTCATCACATCTTCATCGTCTTGCCAGCCACACATTCGCCGTTCGGGTTTCAACCATCGTTCCCTTGAGCTTCAAGTTCAGCATGTCGAGCCAAGAAACTATTCCAACCGTTTCGCAGGCGAGCCATGCACTATCCATATCCAACCATCCTCCAGAAAGATTACCGGGACCATGCCTTCTCCACGAGCTCATCGCGCGGCAATCTTCGCTTGGACTCCCTGCCATTTCGTCCCTTTCACATACCGGACATCAGTCAGAAGTATCTTACCCGGAGCTTGAGCACGCCGCGAACCGTCTTGCGGCCAAAATTTCCGCTCTGCGTGGCGCGTCGGCTGAGAGCGATTTTGTGGTTCCAATCCTCATCCCGCAGAACATGCAGCTGTATGTCGCCATGTTAGCTATCCTGAAAGCTGGTGGCGCCTTTTGTCCCCTGAACCTAGATGCGCCGCCGGAGAGAATCAAATTTATACTCAAAGATGTCAACGCTAGAGTTGTGCTGTCTACGCCCGACCTGGCCTCCAAGATTCCTGCCGACGAATTGGGCGTCTCACTGATCACCTTGACGGTCAACGATGCGCTCGAGGTGCCCTCAGATATCCCAACCATGGAGCAAGACTTGCCTCGCATCGAAAACGTTTTGCCTGAGAGTCTAGCATATGTCATGTACACATCTGGCTCAACAGGAACTCCCAAGGGGGTCGGTATCACTCACGACGCAGCAACACAAAGCATTCTTGCTCACGACAGGCACATTCCGAGTTTTAGGAGATTTCTCCAATTTGCCTCGCCTACCTTCGACGTTTCCGTTTTCGAAATCATCTTCCCCTTATTTCGAGGCTGCACACTAGTTACCTGTGACAGGTCCAAAATGCTGGACGACCTTCCCGCTGTTATGACAGCGATGAATGTCGATGCTTGTGAGCTGACTCCTACCGTTGCTGGAAGCCTCCTTCGTACTCGGGCGAACGTTCCCTCATTGAAGCTACTGCTCACGATCGGAGAGATGTTGACCCCTCGAGTTGTGGAAGAGTTTGGAGGAAACTTGACCTCTCCAAGTATGCTCTGGGGAATGTACGGGCCAACGGAGGCAGCTATCCACTGGTCAGTCGCTTCACACATTATTGTGGTTCTTCTGGCTGATATTTTACCAGTACACTACAGACTGGTTTCATGGCAGATTACTCGCCTCGCGTGATCGGGGCCCCCCTCGACACAGTTTCGTGCTTCATCGCCGAGATTCCCCCTGACGGGGCCACGCCAACCTTTAGTCTGGCACCAATCGGCCAAGTTGGTGAGCTCGTGGTGGGCGGCCACCAACTAGCCAGAAACTACCTGAACCGTCCCGAGAAAACCGATGCTGCCTTCATAGACTCTCCATTTGGACGGTTATACCGCACCGGCGACAAAGCGAGCATGCGACCCGACGGTACGTTAGAGTGCCTAGGCCGGATCTCTGAAGGTCAGATAAAGCTTCGCGGCCAACGCATCGAGCTTGGCGAAGTCGAACAGGCAGCCATGCGAGTCCCAGATTGCCGTGACGTCGTTTCCATGGTCATCGACAACATCTTGGTTGTCTTTTGCGTCCCCGAAGACTCTTCGACAAATTTCACCTCCGACATTATTTTGCAAACTTGCAGCAAATGGCTTCCTGCGTTCATGATTCCTGGAGATGTGGCGATTATCGAGGAGTTCCCCCGGCTGCCTTCTGGCAAAATTGATCGCCATCAGATGAGGCGCAATTACGAAGAAGCCAGACACACTGAGCCACTCGAGACGCAACATGAAATGGACGTTCTTGAAGAAAAGATCACCGCTGCCGTGTCAAACTTACTCGGGTCTCCCGTTGCCCCTTTGGATGTCATGTCGGCACATGGCATAGACTCCCTCAAGGCGATTCAACTTGGATCAGCGCTGCGGAAGGAAGGTTTCCCGATATCTACCCTGGACATTGTTAGTTCCAGGACAGTCGCTGCATTGTGTGCAAAAGTCCGAGCTGCGGACACGGAAGCACAGAGCCCAAGCCACATCAGCCAGCCTCCTGACACCGAGCGAATCCTGTCAACGTACACAACGTTACGAGACATGGAGTTCCGTATCGAGGCTCTCGATTGGTGTACTTCGCTTCAGAGCTCGATGCTGTTCGAGACATCAGTCAGCATCAGTGCGTACCACAATTTGATGGAATTGGAACTTCCTCCATCATGCTCGCTCAAGAAAGCGAGGGCATCATTAGAGCAGGTTGTAAAGCAGAACGACATCCTCCGCTCAGGCTTTGTACAGGACGGGGCCGTCTTTGTGCGAGTTGTGTTCTCGTCGCTTGAGGAGACCCAGATCCAATGTGTCGATCACTTCACCTTGTCGGAGCCACGCGATCAGGACGACTACGAAAGCATCTGGCTCTATCCTTTCCAAGCACAGATCGCCGTCTCCCAAGATGGAGCCCCTCCGCGTCTCCAGTTACGCATGCACCACGCTATCTACGACGGCTGGACCGTTGATCTCATCATGCGGGATCTATCAGCAATACTTAACGGTCAAGAAACAGATCGGCGGCCTCAATTTAGCGAAATATCAGCTCTCCTGACCGCATTACCCCCCACCGAGCTGGACTCTTCGAGGGCATTCTGGGCGGAGCATCTCATCAACTGGCAGAAATTGAGTTTCCCGCGTCTAATGAGCCGGCCGCCAGACTCGTTGGAGCCTCAATCTGCGTCCCGAAGACTCGCCGTTCTGGACCATGAGTTGAATGAGGCTTCCAGGAAACTCGGCTGTCACCCCCAGGTCTTCTTTCAGGCCACGATGGCGTGGATATGGGGTGCCATACTAGGCACCTCTGACATCGTCATTGGCTGCGTTTCATCAGGCAGGACACTCCCCGTCGAAGGTATCGAGCAGATCATGGGGCCATGCATTGCATCATTACCCCTGAGAACTAACCTTGAGGCGCTGCGGTCTGTCACCGACCTGCTCAGAAGCACACAAGCGGCGAATCGGAAGTTTTTGCAATATGGCATCTTGCCGTTGTCTGAAATCCGAAAGGCTGCCGGTGTCAAACCCGGTGACGCCTTATTCGATTTGCTGATGGTGTACCAGCAATCGCTATATAGTCATGATCGGCACACGTCCTCCGTTCGAGAGGTCTCCCGTCGCGACTTCTTGGAGACGAAGATCCTGGTCGAGATCGAACCCAACCCCAATGGCATTATGTGCCACCTCACATACCATGCTGACGCCTTGTCATCCGACTTTGCCGAGCTTCTACTTGACCAGATCGACTGTATTACTCGCCAGTTCCTCGCCGACCCGTCTGGTCTGCTGTCCGAGGTCTCGAAGGGTGCGCCGTCCACTCTGGAATCCATCTACAACCCGAGGCCAGCCACATTCTCAGACTGCCCTGATCTGGCGACCTTGTTTGAACGCTCGGCGTCTGCGGCACCTAATGCAGAGGCAATCTGCTTCGCCAGATCCATCGCCCCTACTGAGATCGACAGCGACGTTATTTCGTACGACGAGCTTAACAATATGTCAAATAAGGTAGCGTGGTACCTGCACCGAAAAGGAGTCAGCCAAGGTGCCACAGTTGCCATTATCATGGAAAAGTCCACATTACTTTACGTCGCAATCCTTGGGACTTTGAAGGCTGGCTGTGCCTATCTGCCACTTCTTCCAACCACGCCAGCCAGCAGAATCCAAGCCATCCTTTCTCAAGCCTCAGTCGCTGCCTGTCTAGTCGACACAAAAACTCTAGCTACGGTGGCAGACAGTGTGTCTTGCCTTCTCTATGATCTTCAAACCACCGACCTATCAGACCTTCATATCAACAATCCATCTCGACAAACAGATCCCTCGCGCCCTGCATACATCATCTACACCTCAGGCACGACCGGTGTCCCCAAAGGCATCGTGGTGACCCAGCTCAACATCACGAGCAACCTTGACGTTTTATCCCGTATATACCCCAGCGACACCGGGAGTCGCTTCCTTCAGCTTTGCTCTCAAGCGTTCGATGTTTCGGTGTTCGAGATTTTCTTTACATGGACGACGGGCGCCTGCTTGTGTGCTGGTTCCAACGATACTCTCTTCGCCGACCTGGAGCAATCCATACGTTCACTCAGCTGCACGCACCTCAGCTTGACGCCAACTGTCGCCGCGCTCGTAAGCCCGCAAAACGTGCCCAGGGTTAGCTTTCTCGTCACCGCTGGTGAACCAATGACCTCGGCCGTGTCGAGGTCATGGGGCGAATACCTCTTCCAAGGTAAGGCATGAATCTCCGCCCTCCTATTGCTCAACTGACCTTTTGCAGGCTATGGCCCAGCCGAGACCACGAACATCTGCACAGTCAAGAAGATGAAGGAAGGCGACTTTATCAATCATCTTGGCTTTGCTTTTGACAACGTTTCAGCATTTGTGCTCTCAATTGACTCGACATCCTTAGTCCCACGAGGGTGCTTTGGCGAGTTTTGCTTTGGTGGCGACCAAGTTGCGAAAGGCTACATTGATCTACCTGAGGTCACCAGCTCCAAATTCATCGACCACCCAAGTTTGGGCCGCATCTACCGCTCTGGTGACATGGGGCGGATGCTACCTGACGGGTCCTTATTGGTCTCTGGGCGTTTAGACGGCCAGGTGAAGCTGAGAGGACAACGGATTGAGACCGGGGAAATCGACAGCATTGTAACAGCAACCAAGGAGGTTGTCTCATGCGCGTCTCTCATTCTGCAGCCTCCGGGATCGAGCAGCGAGCAGCTCGTGGCTTTCTACACGCCAGTAGAGGACCACAGCGCGCATCACGAGACTCTCGAAACCGATGGTAGGCTAGCAAGCCTAAACCAAAGACTCTTTGCCGAACTGGCATCACGGCTTCCAGTGTACATGGTCCCGTCGTACCTTGTACCCTTGGTAGCCATACCACAGACCTCCAGTGGAAAGATTGACAAAACAGAGTTGCGCAACCTCTTTCGTCGGCTATCCCAGAACCAGCTTAGCCTCGCAGCCAAGGCCCAGACAGATAGGACAGATGTCGAAGAATGGTCGGAAGCTGAGAAACTTGTGGCCCAAGTTATTGCGCAGAGTCTCAAGGTACCACAGGATATTATCTCTCGCTGGCAGCCGCTGGCAACAATCGGCCTTGACTCCATTTCGGCCATCTCCGTCGCAAGATCAATAGGAGCTGCCCTCGGTCGACGCATTCCCATCTCACACATTCTGCAGAACCCTTACGTTGCCCGTCTAGCTCAACTTGCAACCGAGAGCGACCCCGACAAACCTCATATTGAGACTGAGACAGCAGACTCGCCATTCTTTTCCCAGGAATCTGATGAGCGCGTCGCCACACAGTTCGCCGAGCAGAAGCGCAACATCCAAGATATCCTACCTTGCACGCCTCTACAAGAGGCCATGTTGTCGGCTACCGGCGACGCCTCATACTCTAACCAGTTGATTATTCGACTCAGCACCTCCTCTTCAACGATGGTTAGTCATTGGCAGACCATGGTTGACCGTCATGAGATTTTGAGGACATGCTTCATTACGACCACAAATACCCAGCATGCTATTGCTCAAGTTATTCTACAGCGATGGGAGGTCCCATTGAAGCACTCAAGACAGTCGAGTCTCCAGCAAGCTGCACAGGCGTGTAAGCAACGAGTTCCAGGCCCTCTCGACTCTCAGCAACCGCCTTATGCACTAGACCTTGTCGACATCGAGGACACTTGTTTCTTGCTCTTCACCTGCCACCACGCGCTCTACGATGGGGAGTCGATGAGCATTCTTCTCCAAGAGGTAGAGCGACTCGTGCGAGGAGAGGATTTGCCATCGCCTGTACCATACGCGCCGATCATCCACCGGATGTTGTCACCACAAACGAAGAGCGAGGTGTTCTGGGGAACCATGTTCGACGGATTCACTGCAACCGGGCGACAAATTCCCTTACGAGAACAGCAAACGTCGTCTTTAGCTCCTCTTCCACAGTCGGCGCCGCCGAAAACCTACACATCTCAGGTCAACTTACCGTTGAGCGCTTGGCAGAAGGTTGCCAGAGACACCAACACGTCGATGCTGGCTTTGGGCCAAACCGTCTGGGCTGTTTTGCTTAGCATCGTCCATGCCCAAGACGATTTATGCTTCGGCAATGTCATGAGTGGCCGTACTCTCCCTGTCGATGGCATCGAACGCCTTGTTGCACCCTGCTTCAACACGGTACCCATTCGAATTGAAACCAAGACAGAAACGCAAGTGTCAGGTCTACTCAATAGACTGCATCAACTGAACTCGAGGCTACTTGACCATCAGTTCTCCTCCCTGCGTTCCATCCAAAAGATCGTCTCCAGCCCTGGCCGAAGCCTCTTCGACACCATACTCCTTCTACAGCCTCCCAAAAAACAACTGGACCTTGCCGTCTGGGAGCTCATTCAAGATACAGGTGGAATGGATGTGAGAAGTACATGTTAACCCCTTGGTGACTTAATGCTGACAAGAGAATAGATTCCCCTTGTGTGCGAGCTGATCCCAAATGCCCGAGATGACTCTGTGGAAATCAATCTTCACACAAACAGGTAAGATGATTGTCCCTTCGAAGGCTTGGACTGATCAGTCTAGTCCGTCACTCGACCCTTCCACATCGTCATGCCTATTGCAAACTTTCTCCCACATCCTACAACGCATCGCACAGCATCCTGCCGGGGCAATTCCGACGGAAGCAGATCTGCCAGAAGACCTGCGTCCTGGTCTGGCAAAGGGTTTTCACCAGCTGCGCCAACACGATCTCGACAAGCAGTCTAGCAATGCGCTTCATCAATCCATCAAATCCTCGCTCGAAGATTCTTGGACCAAGCAAGAGGAAATCATCCGTGCTGTCCTTTCAAAGCTTTCTGGCACGGCTGAGAGTCGTATCAGCCGCAAGACGACCATTTTCCAACTTGGTCTTGACAGCATCAACGCTGTGCAGATTGCCGCAGTTCTGCGGAAGCAGGGCCTGGACGCCTCGACCTTTGACGTTATAGAGTGCCCCTCTAGCTCAGAGCTCGCTCAGAAAATCGCCAGTCGAGGCGAAAATCAACGTCAAACCTACTCAGTCTATGACATTGACGCTTTCAAACGAGCAGTCGGCTCGGCCGTCCAAGTCCAACTTTCCATGCAAGCCGAGGAGATAATGCCATGCACTCCAGTCCAATGTGGCATGTTGAAGGATTTCATCAAGTCCGAAGGGATGGACTATCTCAACTACCTCGCTTTGGATCTCGACCAGCGCATTAGCACGGTGCAAGTAGAGGATGCGTGGAAGAAGCTCGTCCAAATGCACGCCATCTTGCGCACTGGCTTTGCACCAGTTGACCATCCCGATGCCCCATTTGCGATGGTTCAATATCCCACCACTATGAGCTCGTCAAACACGAACTTGACTCGTGTTGACACACCGTTCAACGTTGAAGACTGGAAGGCCGACTGCTCTCGTCACGTTCTGAGTTCACTGGACCTCCCACCATGGCGAATTACCCTGGCAGTTCAAGGTCAAGCAACCGTACTACACCTCATGATACACCATGCTCTATATGATGCCTATTCGCTCGACAAGTTACTGAGCGATCTCGGCCACATCATGAGTGGTGGTATACTACCTCAATCGCACGAGTCAATAAGAGACGCGGTTTCCGCGATTCTTGGTTCTGCCTCAACGGACGGGCCCGCGAAAGCGTTCTGGCAAGAAAAGTCTTCAGAGGCTATTCTCAATAGATTCCCGACGATGACACCCTTGATCGAATCGTTCTCGGTCACTTATACAAAGAAATTACGGTCTCGCTTGAACTTCACTGCACTCCAAAGCCAAGCTAGCGCAGCCGGCGTTTCGATTCAGGCCGTACTCCAGGCAGCATGGACTCGATTACTGTCTGCTTACCTCGGGGAACAAACGCTGGTGTTCGGCGTTGTAGTTTCAGGCCGCACTTTGCCATCAACAGAAGATGCCATGTTCCCCTGCATCACAACAGTTCCAGTTATTTCTCGCAACAACGGGTCCAACGCAGAACTCCTGTCTCAGACTATGGAGTACAACAGCCAACTGCTGGCACACCAGCATGCACCTCTCTCCAAGATACAGCACTGGCTCGGTCACCCAGGTACTCGTTTATTCGACACCCTGCTCGTCTACCAGAAGACTGCATCCGCCTCCGAGTCGGCTCCAAAACTACCATGGCGCCAGATTAGTGACGAGGGCAGGCTGGACTACGCCCTCTCGCTAGAGGTTGAACCATCAAACAACGGCCACGTCGACCTCCGCCTTTCATCACGAACAGACGTGCTCCCCCAGGAACAGGCTCGCATTGTACTGGGCCAATTTGATACTATATTGGCAGACCTTGCTGCTAATCCTGGAGGCCAAGAGAAACAAATATGGCTGGAGAACCCCGAGCTGGCGGCCATCCTTCCACCGCGCGACCAAGAAATCCAGTCCGAAGAGATGTACCTTCATCAATTCGTCGAAACAACCGCCAAAACACATCCCTCGAGACTGGCCCTTGAGTTCGTCACCGCTTTCCGCGGTGACACGCCCGAAAGTCACGGCTTCACCTTCAAGGAGCTCAATGAAATGGGTAATCGCGTCGCCAATACCTTAGCTCAACAAATCACCACCCGTGGCATCGTCGCTGTGCATTTCGAGAAGTGCCCAGAAGCCTTCTTTGCCATCCTAGGCATTCTGAAAGCGGGTTGTTCATTCCTTGCCCTTGACCCCTCAGCTCCAAAGGCCAGGAAGGAATTCATTCTTGAAGACTCGAGAGCCGTAGCGCTTCTAACCCGAGGTGACAGCCTTGATTTCCAACCCGCGCAAACAGTCATCGAGATCAATCAGAATAAGCTGCATGAAGCATCCGACGAGCCTTGCCACTTGGGCGACGATCTTTCGAAAGACGACACCTGCTACTGTCTCTATACGTCAGGCACAACGGGCACGCCGAAGGGATGCGAGATCACACATGAGAATGCAGTGCAAGCGATGAAAGCCTTTCAGCGTCTCTTCGCTGGTCACTGGGACGACGAGTCAAGATGGTTGCAGTTCGCTTCCTTTCATTTCGATGTGTCTGTTCTGGAGCAATATTGGAGCTGGTCTGTTGCCATGCCTTTGATCGTCGTTCCTCGCACCATGATTCTCGACAACATTGCGGCTACGATCCAACGTCTTCGCATCACGCACCTCGACCTCACGCCTAGTCTTGCCCGACTTCTCGATCCCAAAGATGTACCCACGCTCTGCAGGGGCGTCTTCATTACAGGCGGTGAGGCTTTGAAACAAGAAATCCTCGACACTTGGGGACCTCAAGGCGTCATTTATAACGCTTATGGCCCTACAGAAGCCACAATCGGCGTGACGATGTATCAGCGCGTGCCGCGAAATGGCCGAGCTTCCAACATCGGTCGTCAATTCGACAATGTGGGCACTTACGTCCTTGAACCTGGTACGGAGAACCCCGTTATGAAAGGCGCTGTTGGTGAGCTCTGTGTCTCCGGAAAACTTGTCGGCAAGGGCTATCTGAATCGCCCCGAGCTCACCGCGGAACGCTTCCCTGTCCTTCAGTATTTCAAGGAGAAGATCTACCGCACAGGTGATCTGGTCAGAGTCCTACATGACGGGTGCTTCGAGTTTCTGGGTCGCGCCGATGACCAGGTCAAGCTGAGAGGGCAACGCCTGGAAATCGGAGAGATCAACCACGCCATCCGCACAGGTGTTGCCGCCGTCAAAGACGTGGTCACGCTGGTCACCAAGCACCCCAAGGCGGACAAAGATCTCCTGGTAACGTTCGTCACATCAAGTGAGGCGGCAACATCTACAGTGCAGCTTGAGGTTCTCAGCGGCGCCGAGACCGCGAAACTCAGACAGGCGGTTTTGAAGGCATGCCGGAACAAACTCCCAGGCTACATGGTACCATCTCACGTTTTTGAGGTTCCATTCATTCCTCTTTCCATCAACAACAAAGCTGAGATGAAAGTTCTGGGTCGACTTTTCGCTTCTCTGACGCCGGAACTTCTGCTCCAAGTCTCCTCAACTACCCCTTCGCGGCAAATTCAGCCTGCGACGAAGATGCAAAGGACCATCTTAGGAGCTGTATCGAGTTTCTCCGGACTGCCTGTCGCAGAATTGTCCTTGTCGAGCAATCTCTTTGACCTCGGGATTGACTCAATCTCGTGCCTTCGACTTTCACGGTCGCTCAAACAAGATGGCCTACCCACTGCAAGCCCATCATTGCTACTGAGAAATCCCGTCCTCGGCGATCTTGCCGAAGCACTCAGCGATCCTTACGATTCCAAAGATCTCAGCGCCATCCGGGAAGCACACCAGCACATTCAGGCATTCGGCCATCGCTTCACCCACGAAATTCGCCAAACTCTGTCATTGTCGACTGAAGATGAAGTCGAGTATATCTCCCCATGCACTCCTCTACAGGAGGGCATGCTATCCCGAACGTTCACAAAGGGAGAAGAATCCTATTTTGTGGCTTTCCGACTGAAGTTGAGCAACGACGTTGATGCAAGCCAGCTTAGAAAATCTTGGGACAGACTCGTCGCACGACATCCGATTCTACGGACTCGATTCGTGCCAACCTCAGGAGGTTTTGCTCAGGTGGCTCTCCCACCATCTGCAGTTCCTTGGGCAAAGTACGCGGTCGACAATGCTGAGATCGAAGCGGTTCTCCAAGAGGCGCACTCGGCCTGGGTCAAACACAACCAGAACAGTATCATAAAGCCGCTAGAGTGTCTATTGGTGAATTCGGCTGGAGGTAGTCTGCTGGTGGTGCACATATTTCATGCCCTTTATGATGGCACGAGCTTGGACACCATGTTGCAGTGGCTGGCTGATGACCTCTCGCAGAGACCTCACGCACAATCGTCCTCCTTCCTGAATGCCCTTCCGTACGGACCTCTCCAAAACTTCGACGATAGCCGCCCGTTTTGGTCGCAACATTTGAGCTCGTGCACTTTCGAGCCTCTGCCACGGCTAATGACCGCCGATTCAACAGCTTCGCACTCAATGCGACGCAACTACAACATCGAGAGGCTCAGGGAGACAAGCAAGGCTCTCAACATCACCCTACAATCAACCATCTTAGCTTTGTGGTCTGGCACATTTGGCAAACATTTCTCTCCCAGAGCTGCAATGGGTGTCGTCGTCTCAGGGCGTGCTATTGACATTGACAGTGCCGAAGGTGTGATCGGACCCCTTTTTAACACCTTACCCTTCCACCCTGATCTCGCAGCGAACAACACCTGGCAAAAGCTGACTCAAAGGTGCCACGACTTCAACACCTCAACTCTTCCCTTTCAACATGTACCATTACGGAACATCCAGAAATGGTGCTGCGGAGGCCATCCCATCCTCGATAACCTCTTCGTTTTTCAGAATGATGCACCTTTGGCCAACGACGCTTCGTCGCTCTGGACGCTAGAAGACAGCTTCATGGCCTCCGACTATCCACTCGCCTTCGAGGCGACTGCCAAGGGAGAAACAGACCTCCAGGTTCAACTTGTCGTCCGTCAAGACGTGGTAACGGAGTCTGACCTTCAGCGGATCTTCGAGGACTTTGAGGAGGCAATGTTCGCTTTGTCTACTGGAAGAGCGGGCACTTTGCGCAATCCAACCGTCTTGCTAGCGTCACAGGAAAGCTCAGCAGGCGCTTCTCCCCTGACAACTCGAAGCGCTAGCACCGATTCCGCGGGACACTCTACTGATGTCAGTGCCCCTGAGTTCACGATGTCGAGCTTTGAGTGGACAGAAACAGCGCTGGCCGCAAGGGACGAAATTTCAAAATTGGCTCAAGTCTCCATCGAAAGCATTTCGGAGAGCACGTCCTTGCTCGAACTTGGCCTGGACAGCATTGACCTGGTCAGCCTGTCAACTAGACTCAAGCAGAAAGGTCTTGACATTACCATGTCGCAGCTGCTACGAGCACAAACCATTGAGAGTATGGAGAAAATTGCTGGACGCGACGGCTCGAGGCTCAGTGACGAGAGAGCACAATCGGCGTTTGAGACCTTGATTCCGCGGCTTTACGAGGCTGTCAAGGCGACTGGCTACAATATGGAGAACATTGAGAATGTTCTCCCAGCAACTCCTCTCCAAGAATCGATGATGGCTGACATGATCGACTCGGACTTCGAACGATACTTCAATCACGACATTATGGAGATCTCCCCAGAAACTGTCGTAGAGTCCTTGCTCGACGCCTGGCGAAAGGTTATTTTTCGCTCGCCCATTCTGAGAACGGTCTTTGTACAGATTGATGACCCCAAGCTTGACCAGACCTTTTGTCAAGTCATTATTTCGGATCAACTGCCCTCTGTTCGGTACATTCAGCTGCAAGACAAGCAGGAAATCGACAATATCTGCGCAGACCACCGCCGAATTGCCAAAGAGGCAAATGGTCTATCGCAGTTGCTCCAACTGACAATTGCTCACGTAGGCGAGCAGAGCTATCTGATGTTCAGTATTGCCCACGCCCTTTACGATGGATGGTCACTGGCTCTCCTTCACCAGGACGTAAACTCGGCTTACCACAACACGCTCAAAGACCGTCCCGCTCCACAAGAAGCCCTAGAGAGCCTGTTACAACCACCCAGCGACAGGAGTCAAAAGTTCTGGTCCCAGTACCTAGCTGGTGCGCACCTATCTCTGCTCCCTGAGACCACCGCATCGCCCAACGACTCTTTGCACCACTGCGAGGCAACGTCAAGCGTGAGCTCCGACGTGGTCGCCTTGTATTGCAGGAACAACTCGGTCACTCTACAAGTGCTCGGTCAAGCATGCTGGGCAAGCGTTCTTGCTACGCGACTTTCTGCTCTAGACGTTACGTTTGGTGTCATTCTGTCAGGGCGCGATACGGAAGAGGCCCAGGGTCTCATGTTCCCCACCATGAATACTGTAGCGCTCCGCTGCATCCTTCATGGTTCGACAACTTCATTCCTAAGATACTTGCAAGACACAATGGCCGACGTTCATGAACATCAAGCTTTCCCACTTCGCAAAGCGCAGCTTGCTGGGAAACAAACACCTGGGAGACTCTTCAACACACTCTTCCTTCTTCAGCGCCAGCCGGAGGCTTCTCAAGACCATACAAACGCAGGGTCTCTGGTGAAATCGATCCAATCCTCCGCCGCGACAGACTTTGCAGTCTGCGTGGAGCTGGAGGCAACGAAGGACCAACTTGTCTGGCGAATCGCGGGTAAAGAAGCCTTCACAGCCGAGAATGATCTCAAAGAGATTCTTCAGCAACTCGATAGAGCGATGGTGCGCTTCGTCAAGGGAGGAGATGGCAGTCTGATTCAGTTCGAGGGCGATCACACGTCTGTTTGCCAACTGCAGCCTTTTGCTTGGCCATCAGATGGTCCAAATCCCAACAGCGATGTACAGATTACGAGCACGAGCACCGCCAAGCTACCCGAATCTGAGGTCGAGTCGATAATACGAGGTGTTCTCTCGGAAGTCTCCGGCATACCATACGAGACCATATCTCGAGACAGCACCTCCTACAACCTCGGACTCGACTCCATCAGCCTTATAAAGGTCTCTTCGCTCTTGAAGAGGAACAACATATATGTCAGCATCCATGGCCTTCTGACGGCTTCATCTCTCTGGCACATGGCAAGCCTGGCAAACCACCCTCCTGAAACGCCTCCTCTGGATGCCCAGGAGATTCATAGCAAGATTCCAGAGAGCGTCAAACTCAATCAAATATTGAGCGCTACAAACCTAAGAGAGGCTGACGTGGTGGAGATCTTGCCGGCTGTGCCGATGCAGGTCTACATGATGACCGCGTGGCAGAAGTCTGGAGGTCGTGTTTTCTACCCAACATTCCGCTACCAACTGAATAGGCACGTTTCGCTCGAGACGATGCAGCAAGGATGGTCAGCCCTTGTTGCTGCAGAGGCTATCCTTCGCACCTGTCTCGTGCCAACAGGTGATTCGGACACGCCCTTCCTGCAGATTGTTTTGGGCCCGAACGTGATAGGGCCTCACTCGCAGATGTCGCTTCCAGGCAATGGCTCGAGCTCGGAAGATTTGAGCAAATGCTGGCCGCAAGTCCGAATGACTGCGGAGCAACTCATTGACGGGGCCTGGCAGCTGAGCCTCCACATCCATCATGCTCTTTACGATGGCATTACTCTCCCAAGCATCTTGAACAAACTGAGGCACTTCCTCACCAACACCGAAACGACAATGACAGAGACGAAGTTTTCTCAATCATGGAGGTCATTCGTCGCCCGCCACCAGTCCCCCAGCACTGTCCAAGAGCGAAAGTCATTCTGGACGGAATATTTATCAGGCTACTGTAACCCTGCGCCTCATCTCAGCCAGGGTGCTTCCGAGAACAGATTCGCCCACCTCCAGCGGTCGGCCGCCGTGGGCATGAATGATCTTGTCATTGCTTGTGCTAGCAACGGGGTTGGGCTGCCAGCGCTGTTCTTCGCAGTGGTAGCACAGAGCCTGTACGCAAGAAGAGCTTCAAGGACCGGCTCTGTCATTCTCGGCATCTACTACAGCAATCGTAAAGAAGAGGACGATACAACGATGGCGTTCTACCCCACGCTGAATCTTGTTCCACTAACAATCATGATCCAAGGAGAAACGAAAGCCATGGATGTGGCTCGACAGGTCCAACAGGACCTGCACCGCATCACTTCTTTGGTCAATTCAACTGTCGGTCTGTGGGAGATCAAGGAGTGGACAGGGATCGAAATCGACGTTTTTGTGAATTTCCTCAACTTACCCAAGGAAACTCAGACTTCCGACATGCTACAAGAGGTGGTGGATGAGCAGCTCTTCAACGAGATTGACAGCCCTCGCCCTCCGACCACTCCTTGGGACCCAAGCCTCGATGCCCCCTGGTTGAAGAACAACGCAGTCCTGAATGCTTTCCCGGTATGTCTGGTCCCACTCTCAATTACATTTGCCTGTCCACTAATGATACCAGGCCGCGATGGACATTGAGGCTTCTGTGCACGGCGATGCGCTGGACGTTGGGGTCTTTGGTTCTGCTGCGAGAGCAACTACTGAAGAGACCAGAGCATTGGTAGATATCATCGGGGAAGGGTTATCTGCGGCTCTAGGGGGTTGAGTTATTTTTTAGGTCACTCCTCCAGTTGGTGCTCTTGAGAGGAATGGCACTTCGTGGGGACTTCGTGGGGCGTGATGGAAAGGGACAGTTTTCTTCTCAAAACCAAGGACAGTGTGACTTATACCAATGCCGACGCACGGAAACCTCCAAAAGTATGGTGATATTCAAGTGCGAAGGCGTTGAGAATTGAAATTAGTCTTCTGGGCATCTTTCTTGTTTTCTGACGGCTGGTCAACGGCCAAGACAGACAAGACCATCTCGCGAGGGCAAGAAATGAGCCAACAGGTTCGGTGTCCGAGAATAGCCGTCTTTTCATCACCAACCGAGACCAGTCATTTTGCAGTTTGCAGTGCATTAACCGTTTTTGGTGCACAGACAAATCCCACCCTAACATGCTCCCTGCAGGCAAGCCTAGAACAATAGCGCAGGTACAAGAAATTTGCCCAGAGGAACAGGGCACATCGTTGGTGTCCGTCTACCAACGCTGGCGGCGGCACTGGCAGTTTTAGTAGGGGGAAGTCCGCCGAAAATGAATAACCATCTCGGGTATCAGCATTGCATGGGGGCCTTGCCACGCCGGTTCCGAGATGAAGTGGCGCCGGCGTCAGCACTTGGAGCGGCTCGCGTGTGCAGACGCTCATCGAATGGGTGATATGAAGGCTCTTGAGCCCAGACAGAAAGACGCATTGTCAAACATCCTCGAATTTTGAACCTCACAGCAACTTCATTTTGTCACTCGTTTGATCCAGCCTCTCCCACAGTCCGAGCAAGCAAGCTTCGCCACATTCGTTCGAAAGGTCCGACCCTCATAATCAGCCACCATGTCTGTCAAGCTCCTGGCGTCAGTCGCCTCGCTCCTCTTGCTCGCGACACCAGCGCTCGCCAAGACAGACCTCGCAGGCTGCACATACTCCGACTCGGTCGTCACGCCAGGCCACGGCACTCCCTACGCTACACGGATCTGGTTCGTGGAGGACACAGGCGAGATTTGCGAGTTCCTGGATTGCGGAGGCGGCCGCGCGCCACCCAAGACAACTGTGCCTGGATGTGGCTCGTACGAAGGCACCGACACGTACAGCCCGCGCTTCCTCGCCCCCAGTACGACGGCCGCCGCTGCTGAGAGCACAACCGAGGTCGTCTCTGAAGATCTCACCACCGAAGCACCCACCCTTGAAGTGTCAACGAGCGCCACTCCAGAGCCTCAAAGCACCACCGCTTCTGAGATCGAGTCGAGCGAAAACTCTTCGACATCGGCAGAGTCGTCGAACTTATCGCAGGTGGTCTCGACATCCGAGACCAGCGTGACCACAGTTGCCACCACGGCTCCGGCTTCTGCTGCGGAATCTGCCAACGAGAGTGAAGCGACTGGAGAGATTGTCGACCAGGCATCTACCACGGAGACAACTGGCACGGAGACTCCCAACGCTGCCAACGCTATGGCTACGGCGGGAGCGAGGGAAATGGTTGGAATGCTCGCTGGAGTCGCCATGGGTGTAGTGCTATTGTAGATGAAGCACTTGTTATCAGCAATGGGGGACGGTGCCTCGAAACAAACCCTCGTAAAGTCTTCGCACTGAAGCCGTCATGGTCGTCCGGTCCATTTTTTGAGACACCTGCAGTTTCCCCGAGTATGCGGTGCAATCAGGCCACGCCGTGAAAATGAAAACTTAGTAGCCTATTGGAATAGCAGAGCATATTAGAGCCAGACCGTGTGGCCACTCATCAACGATTTGAGCAGTGGCATCGGATAAACCAGAGACTTGGTCGAGATGAGAATGGCGCAATGACTCGTTGGGATGTGATGACTCAGCATGCGATAAGATTGCGGAAGATCCGAAGAACCGGGCAGCCGAAAAAAATCCTCGCCTGGCTGAGGTGCCCCATAGGCGCAATCATCACCAGGCGAAGCTACTCCGTCACGGCAAACCGCGCTCCGCAACCGACACCACCTGCAGCTCAACCATCGCATCACGTCCACGACAACCTCCCATCGACTGCCGCTTGACCCATCTCCCAAAATCAGCTATCCCTTCTACACCTCACAGCCATGGATCACACACGCGACCCCTGCCCTTGGGTTATCCTCAACGACTTTGGCGGTGCCTTCTGCATGGGAGTATGTTCCCCTTTCCTCATAAGCTGTTGTTGCTCGTGGCTTGCGGGTGTACAAGCAACTTGGCGTCAATAGATTTTTGCTGGCCGTTTTTGACTGACGTGCTTCTTTCAGGCTATCGGTGGCACGATATGGCACGGCATCAAGGGTTTCCGTAACTCGCCCTACGGCGAGCGTCGCGTTGGTGCCATCACAGCCATCAAGATGCGCGCTCCCGTTCTCGGCGGCAACTTCGGTGTCTTCGGCGGTCTCTTCTCCACGTTTGACTGCGCTGTCAAGGGCATCCGTCAGAAGGAAGATCCCTGGAACGCCATCATCACCGGCTTCTTCACCGGTGGCGCGCTTGCCATCCGTGGTGGCTACAAGTCTGCGAGGAACGGCGCCATCGGCTGCGCTGTGCTCCTGGGTGTCATCGAGGGCGTCGGTATTGGCTTCCAGAAGCTGATGGCGGGAAGTACCAAGCTCGAGGTATGTCATCTCGCAGATTTCTACCGACTACCTTTGGCTTACCTTTATAGATGCCCCAACCGCCTCCGTCGCAGCAGGAGATGTCCCTTGCTTAAGTTCCTTCCAACACTTTCTCAAACCGAAAGACTTCTTGATTTCAGCGACTCAGCGCCGACGCCGCTGGCTCTGTTACGATACGACCGATCGATCGACCGACCACCAATCCACTCCTCTCCTCTTCCAGTCCGCCACCGACGGGGCTCGACTCTGTGTTCACCAAACGACGAATCATAATCATCACTTGCATACCAGGCGGAGGCGTTCCATGTACTATATATAGACAGACCTCTACGGGGGCAAAGGGGGAAAAGCAGTTTGCGGGGCCATATATGGGAGGCCTAGCAGACGGAGCTGGCAGAGAAAGGATGCGAACACTTGTCTGCGTCGCGCCGTTGGCTACGAGCCGTGCGGCAGTACTCTCCCAAGCTCAAGCGGTGGGCTTGGGAGGGAATAGAACCACCATTTCCACACGTGTTCCCTACTTGGTCATCGTTGATTGATCCTTTGATCATTTGCAGCAGCTAATCTCGATAGCCACCTGCTACAGCTAAGTCGCCCCGCCAGACTTTCGCATGATTCTCCCCATCATCGTCAACCCAGGCTCGGAACATGCCTGCGCAGTTGAAATCCTGCAAGATCTCAGATCGCGACCCCAAGACTTCGCCCTGCGGCCCACGAGTGACTGCCAATTCGATACCGATTATACCTCCCTGCCCCTCGCCCGTACGACCCCAACGATCACCAGCGCTTTTCTGGAGCTCGCCCTCGGGACCTGCGACGGCTGATAACGCCTTGGCGCTGGAATCCTTCTTCCACTGTGCCCGTGCGGCGACAGAATGTAAGGCTGCGACCCTCAGGAACGAATCGCCGTTGCCTGTTCCCGATCCGGCAAAGCAGCGAGTTGTCGTCGTAGGGCCGCCGCCTCGAATCAGCAGCGGCTCGTACGTCCAGGGCTGAGGAAGACAATCGGCTAGCAGTCGTTGGAGCCCTTCGCTGATGCTGACGCCGGCTCCAATCTGGTCAAGATCGCCTCGCATCCTGGTCTCAAGTCCGCGACCGTCGTCCTCATCCACCCACTCCCCGGCCCAGAATCCAGCTCCCACTGTCGGCGTATCCCCGATCCTGCCCGACAACTTGTTGGTTAGCCCGCCTGTACTGGTCGCCACGCAAACGACTCCGTCCTCGTCCAATGCGACGGCGCCGCACGTCCCCTGCGGCAGGTATCCCTTCTCACTCCACGTCGCCGCCACGCCCCCTTCCCTGCCCTCCCTCTCCAGCGCCTTCACGTGCTCATCCCACCGCTTCTGCGTAAAGAAATACTCCGGCTCCACGATCTCAAGCCCGTACCGCCCCGCCAGCGTCGTCGTCAGCTCGTCCCCGTGCAGGTGCCCGTGCCCCTGGGCGGATGGTACGTCTGGTGCCCCGCCCGCGACTTCGAGATCATCCTCGCCGTGTTCGAGAATGGCGCGCGCCAGGAGGATGGGGTTTCGGACGCGGCGCACGCCGGAGATGCCGACGGCGCGCTTCTTGAGCCCACGAGAGACCATGACGGAGGCCTCGAGCTCATTGATGCCGTCTCGGGTGAAGACGGCGCCGTGACCGCTGTTGTAGAGGGGGTCGTTTTCCAAAAGGGTGACCGCGTGGGTTGCTGTTTGGAGAGCACTGGGTAGGCTGCCGGTGACGAGGGGCGTCGTCATGTAGGTGTTTGTTTTGGCGAGCTGAGAAATGTTAGATCAGGTTGGATCACAGAGGGATGAGGACTTGCGATGGTGAGAAGCGATTCCCGGTAGACTTTCCAGTCCTTTGGTGGGAGGTAGGCGTGCGTGATGTTCCCCGCGCCACCGTGGATGATGAGTCGCGGCTTGACCTTGGGAGCCTGCGGGTGTTGCATCTTGTATTCCATGACGCCCATTCCTCGCCCAGTTTAGTTTCCCGCATTTGAGGAGAGAATTGGCCTGACATGAGCAGCTGTCTGTGATGAGACGCTCAAACGCCAACTCCGTTCTCCCCCCTCGGATGATACCTACCTTAGGTGTTGATGGTGTGCTAGAGATAAGATAAGCCGTGATTCCATTTTTGGTCATGATCGACAGTGACTTCTGGGGTAGCCATCGCCAGAAACCCAATGTACGTTAGCAAACAGTGAGATGACCTGGGTATCAATATTGATTCATCATATCCTATGCCGGACCTGTCAGCCCTCTTTATCAGTCCAACGCCATGTTTTACAACCACTCTTTATCCCAGAGCTATAGCCTAGCAAACACCATGCCGAAAATCTCCCGGCTTTTCAGCAGATTCAACACTCGCAGTCGCTCGTTGTCCAAATGCGCCGAGTCTGTCGCCTGTCCACACGGTAGATGTGCCGCTGGCGCCCCAAACTCCTTCTCGAGGAAACGGATCGCGGGGATAGAGCCGCCTTCACGAATGTAAAGAGGCTTCTTCGGCCGAGAAACCCGAGGTTCGTTCTCCTCTGGCTTGCCTTCCTCGGATGATTCCTCGTCGCTTGTCTCGTCGGTACTGGGTTGTGGTTCGAACGCCGGAGCCCACGCCTTCATCACCGCCTCCTCAAGGGTGCGGAAAATGGCATTGTTGGGATTCCCCAGCCAGGGTTCCGCCTTGTTGTCGATCTTGACAGTCATGTTGTTCTCCGAGCTGAGCGTAGCAAATTGGGCCTCGAGATACGCCGTCAACGACGTGATGACGTCGTCGACCTCCTGTCCGGGCACCAGACGCAGGCTGATGTTGGCGCTGGCGTGACTGCTGACCAGGCTGCCGTCGGGTCCAGACACCTTGTAGCGGTGAATCGTGAGGTTAGGCTCCCGCCACCTAGCCATGAGCGCCTGCTTGAGCTTCGCCGCAGGCCCGCGCTCGGGTTTGCGCTTCATCAGCAGGGAGGCAATCTCGTCATAACGCGTCTCCTCCACCGGCGTGACGGGGAGTATGCTGTCGTAGAACCCGGGGACCATGACCCGGTTGCCCGCGCCCTTGAGCTTTGACAGCGTCGAGGTCAGGTCCGAAAGGGGCTCATCATTCATGTAAGAGCCGTCCACACCGGAGTGCAGATCAGGCAGCGGAGACTCGACGCAGACGGTAGCATGGAGCACGCCGCGCAGACCGTACGTGAGGCAGGGAACCTCGTCATCGAGCCAGTAGCTGTTGGCAAGGAGAATGTAGTCAACATCGCCGATCAGCTTCTTGTATTCCCGGACAGTCTCCTTGAATCCTCTTGACGCAGACTCCTCCTCACCCTCGATGAGGAAGACAACATCGTTTTCCAACTTCTTCGCCTGCAAGAGATCTGTTACCGCGTACAGCGCCGCAATGATGGGACCCTTGTTGTCGCTGACGCCGCGGCCGTAGAGGTACCCGTTGATGCCCTTCATCTGAAAGGGGTCGGTGTTCCACTTGCTCTTCTTTGCGTCGGCAGTGACGACATCGTAGTGTCCGTAGAATAGAATCCGCTTCTTTTTGGAAGGCTCTTGAGTGCCGTTGAACTGGGCCAGGACGACGGGGTTGTGGGGGTTGCTGTCGCAGCTCAGCATGTCGACCTGGCCGCCGAGACGCTTGAAGAGCGAACCGAGGAACGTGGCACCACGGTGGCAGTCCTCGGCGAACTCGGGGCGGGAGGAGATGGTCTTGTAAGAGACAAACTCTTTCAGCGCAGATAGCATGATATCCTCGGACTCTTCTGCCGATTGTACATCGGCGGCGCACTTCTTGTCGATTCTCCAGATTGCGACATCGTTGTCGTTGGCGCCTGTGATGTAGTATTGCTTGCCGTTGTAGGTTGTGGCGGCAGAGGCGAGAATCTTGCCCTCGTGGGCTCTCCAGCGAGCGAGGCACTGGTACTTTTGGCTGACATTTTCAACCTGGGACTCTTGGTACTCGCCGTAATGGACGGTGCTGTGTTTCTGCGGTTTGTCAGTTTCTGGACATAGCGTAGGGCCGGGCAATCACTTACGCTGGCGGTGCCCGTCACAGAAGCACTCCAGAGGTACCCCCAATACATGTGGAGGGACATGACGTCGCCACGATGACCCTTGATAACCCGCAGCTTGGACTTTGTGTCGAGGTCCCACAGCTCAATGATGCCCTGAAGCTTGCCAGCGTAAAGAAATGAGCCGTCAATGGCCAGCGACATGACGGACTCGCCCTCGTCGGTGCCGAGGACCATGATCTCTTCGAGACCAGTCTCTCCGTCGTCGGGGCCTTCCGTGTCGCCCCCGTCGCCCGCCCCGATCTTCCATACCTTGATTGTGCCGTCACCTCCGCCTGATATGAGGACCTCCTCGTCGGCGTCCACCAGCACGGTAGGTCCCTTGACCAGCAGCATGCAGTATACGTAGCCGTAGTGGGCGAACATGTGAATGGCGCCCGAGGGGACCTCGACGACCTTTTCCGATTTAGGTATCAGTGACCACCGATTGTCGTTCCGACGAGGGGTCGATGTGCCGCCGACGGCTCTGGAGTCGAAAAAGCGGTGGTTCCTGCGGTCCGGATGCGTGGCCGACTCATGGATGGCACGGTTCTTGGGGTCCTTGAGGTTGACCCACTGGATGGAGGTGTTCTGTGCGCCGATGTAGAGGCTCTCATTCTGACTGCTGTAGGCGATGGAGAAGATGTCGCCGACGTCGTAGGTGCTGTAAATCTCGTAGAGGCGCTTCAGGGAGGCGGGGCACCAGGCGTTGATGATGGGATCGCCGGCGCTGGAGAAGAGCATGGAGCCATCGTCGGAGAGGAAGAGGGAGAGGACGCTGCGCTTGTGGGCTTGGATCTTGTTGATCTGCTGAAAGGTGGCCAGAGACCAGACGACAATCTCGCCATCTTGAGTGCCGGCGTATATAGATTCGGTTCGTTCGCAAACGGCGAGACAGAGCACGGAGCTGTCGTGTCGCAGGTTGTGGAGGAGGTCGGGAGCCAGCTGTGGGCAGTCATCTGGGTCGCTGCCGAAGCTGGTGGAAAGATCGGAGGCAGCGAGTGCGGACGGCATGTCGGGAGCTGCGGTGGGAGGGGGATTGTGGTCAGCACGCAGTCGCAACTTCTTGAGCGTGTCTGAGGAAGCGATCTATCTGAGGTAGGTAGGCTGTGACTCGAATTGTGGGAGGGTTGGTGTTGGGAGGGACCAGACGAGGGTGAGTGGGTATGAGAAGCAATCGGAGCTGGAATGACGGAATGACGAAATGGGGGTCCAGGATCCAGGATCCACTCGAGAAGGACACCTCGATATGACTCTTCGATCAAAGATGACAGAAAAAGATCGTGGTGATGGGTGGGAAAATCTGTGGACCGCAAGTGTGAAAGCAGCAGACGAGCTTTCTCACACCAAGACGCCTTATCGCGACGAGCTCAAGGTGCAACAGGATGGACGTTAGTCGCGTGCCACCTCCAGGGCACCTAGGCCCGACACCGCAGCCCACCCAGGGCACCGAGAGGCGGCTCAGCGGCAGCCTAAAGGTAAGGCTAGTGGATGCTGGGGAAGTGGATCGCTGTGCTGTGCCCCAGGTTTGGCTACCACAGCCCTGGAGCGCCGGCACGTTGGAGGGGCGTGTTCAGGGGCACTTCTGGGGGGCCTTCCCGGGGGTCTGACCTTCCCAAGGTATGGCCTAGGTAAGTTATACCTCTACCTGTTGTTCCTTCTTGAAGCCTCGGGGACGAGAAAAGGAGACAGCCACCTTACCTGGCTTCAGCTTGTCCTCATCAGGATCCAGCCCTACACCTTCATCCTCCAAAAGTCGTCTCGCCTGTTCCTTCTGCTTCTCCTCCATCTCAATCTTCCAGCAGCCCTGGCAATCCTCGTCGCCGCTACTGTCGTCGCCGCCGCCGAAGCCGCCGCCGGCCCTCGAGTCGACCAGAGGGTCGACAGCCGTGTTTGTCGACTTCTCTCTCGTGATATCGACAGTCGACATGCCCAACTTGGTGCCCTGTCCTCGTCAGTCAATCTGATATGTCGATGTCTTCTTGCGTCGTTCGCTTGACCACTAAGTGCGAGCTAGGCCCTCGCTCCGATCGGGGACAGCCTACCTCAACCATCTTTATATCTTCTGGTCTGCCCATGACGCGACATTCCACGCAATGGCATCAGCTGAGATAAGGGATGGCACGGATCACGACTGGATCAGTCTCAAAGGGGGCAAATATGAACAGCCCTTGAATCCGGTATTGCGACGGCGACAGCGACAGCGACACCGACAGGAGCAGGCCTCTTGATCTGGCAGACATGCCTCCTTTTTGTTTGTCCGCTACCGAACCGGGTCTCGCTCCACGTCCTCCGACCTTGCTTCTCTCTTATCCACAGCATCAACCTGGGCGACGACTTTACAGCCAATCTGCGCCCTTGTCATTGCGTCTTCGCACCCACGTCGCTCGGGCTCTTCTGGCTGTTTGGCTGGCCGCCCGCTCTTCCGGCCTCCTGATGAGACAAGTGTCGTCAAGCGGAGCATGCTAGCCAAGCTGCGCAGTGCCGCCCCCATCGTACAGCCCGCCTCCCGTCTGTCGCTTCGTCCAACAGCAGCGACCCTCTGTGTGACTTCACACCGCAACATATCCTCGCTGTCTTCCCCACCCAATTACACCACACCACCACCCCTGGTCAGCTTCTGTTGTATCGCCACAAGGTCCAGCTGATGCACCAGAGCCCTTTGTGTCCCGTTCACTGATAAGGTCGACGTGGCCAGCTCGCGTGTTGCCCACAGATGCGATACCGGCATGCTGTTTCCCTTGGCCTGCATCCTTCCATGATGCCTAGGGGCGGGTGGCCTGGCTGCTGTGTTGTCCAGCCGCAAGTGCACAAGATTGACTCACTGGAGCATGGGCAGCAACACTCCGTCGGCCTGCATGTCTCATTTCATCCACATGTGTTTGGGGGAGCTCATCCGCGGCCCCCTTGTTTGAGTCAAATGCAGCCACCCGCATGAGTAAGAAACGATGTTGCGGTCGATGAGTGACGGGGGGCGGAGAAATCATCGGAAGCTGCCCGAGGGGATGGTCCACAGGATTTGCAGATCCATTCAACCACCTAAGGTACCCTGCCAGACGTGCTCGGTCTGAGACGAGTATAACCAATGACAGTATCGCTTTCCATTTTGTTGAATGTCGATTGCTGGCAAGACAGCATCCCATCAAATGTTCTGTGCGATACCCTCACCAGCTTACCGCAAACGAAGCAATCGCTGGCTGGCTGTGGTTAAGCATGGTTGGAGTTCAAGGAAAATAGCGACGTGACGGACCCCCTTATTAGGCAGTGGGTGGTTAACACGAATGGCATGGCTTTCGACTCGTCATGCTCTCCGCACACTCGCACACGTGATGGATGTTCGGATCAGGCTGTGGCAGTGTTGCAAGCGTATCAACTTCATGAGCCTGCATGAGGCTGCAAGGGGGCCGCCAAGCACCATACCTCAGCTGTCCAAGTTGCAGGTAAAAGGTTCGGACAGCATTTCGACGACAACTCTGCCTGAACGAAAGTTAACGCCCATTCAAATTTCAGACACGGCGCCAGAAAAGCACGCCATGGCCGCCCCTATGTCCAGAGCTACGATCATCCAGGCGCCCGATCGCCCAACATTGACGGGCCCCAACAAGTCGATCTTCCTCGCCGGCACAACCGCCAGGACATCAACGGGAGACTGGCGCGCCACTCTGTGCAAAGCCCTCGAGAACAGCCGAGTCACCATCTTCAACCCTCTTCGTCTGGACTGGGACCACACATGGAAGGAAGACATGAGTGACAGCCGCTTCAGCGACCAGGTCACCTGGGAGCTAGACATGCAGGAGGAGGCCGACCTAGTCGTCGTCTTCTTCCACCCTGACACCCTTGCGCCGATCAGTCTTCTTGAGTTCGGGCTGGCGGCTCGGTCGGGCAAGGTGATTGCCGTTTGCCTTGAGGGGTGCGACAAAAGTTACGCGAAGAAGGGCAACGTTCAGGCTGTATGCGCTCGATTCCAAATCAAGTTGTTGGGAACAGAGGAGGAGCTGCAGGCTGCGGTGTTGGACTTTCTAGCAGAATGAGATGGTGCAAGGTGTAATGTGAGGTATCATTTTGCACAGGATACGAGGCATAGTCGGCATTGATAGGAGCATAGGCGGCATTAATAGGAGCCCCCTTGAAGCTATGTATCCCCCTAAAAATGTCCCTCGATCGCCATTGTTCCCGTCTTCGTGATGAGAAACTCATTAATTGCCACGTCCTTGCCGCTCTCCTTCCCGTAGCCACTGTCCTTGATGCCCCCGAACGGCGCTTCCGCAGCCGAGCTGTTGCCTGTGTTCTGCGATATCGAGTCAGTAACCCATCTTGGTGCTGAAGCATTCGCGAGAGACTCACCATTCCGATCATACCAGCCTCCAGGTTCTCAAACATCCTCCATAGCCTATCAATGCTCTTGGTGAAGACATAGCTGGCCAGACCGAGAGGCGTGTTGTTCGCCCTCTGTGTCACCTCCTCCTCACTCTCGAACCGGTACACGCCCAGGACTGGCGCGAAAATCTCCTCGTGGCTCATGGTCATGTCGTCCGTCATGTCGGTCAGCACCGTCGGCGCCATGAAGTAGCCTTTGCCTTCCAAACGCTTCCCCGTTCCCAAAACAGTCTTGGCTCCCTTCGCGACAGCGTCCTGATAGAGTTCCTCCGCCTTGTCCAAACCTCGAGGCGTCGTGAGCGCGCCCATGGTGACGCCCTCCTCCATGCCATGGCCGACCTTCAGGGTCTTGGTCTGCTCAACCAGCTTCTCCACAAAAGCATCATAGATACCGCTCTGCACGTAGACGCGATTCGACGTGACGCAAGCCTGCCCAGCATGCCTCCACTTCAGCGCCATCAGCTGCCCCAAAGCCTGCTCAACATCGGCATCATCAAACACCACAAACGGGCAGTTCCCGCCGAGCTCCAGCGTCGTCTTCTTCAGGTTCCTCGCGCAGAGGCCCGCAATCAATCTGCCGATGTGCGTGCTCCCCGTAAAGCTGACCTTCTTCACAAGCGGGTGCAAGCACAGCTCCTCCGCAACAGCAGGCGTGTTCTCCAAGCTCGTCGTCAGCACATTGAGGGCGCCAGGCGGGAACCCAGCCTTCGTGGCCAGATACGCCAGGGCCACGGCCGAGAGAGGCGTCTCAGGCGACGTCTTGACGACCATGGTGCAGCCTGCCGCCAGCGCGGCGGCGGCCTTGCGCAGGGCGAGGGCGACGGGGAAGTTCCAGGGGACGAGGGCGGCGGCGACGCCGATGGGCTGCTTGACGACTACTGCGCGTCGGCCGGGGATGGCGGATGTGAGCGCTGAGCCGTGGGCGCGGTCTGCCTCGCCGACGAACCACCAGGAGAAGGTCGTTGCGTAGTCGATTTCGCCGAGGGCTTCGGCCATGGGTTTGCCTGTTTCGTGGACGACGATGCGTGCTAGGTCCTCGCGCGCCGCGACGATGAGTTGATGCCAGGCCAGGAGGAGCTGGGCTCGCTTGCGCGGGGTGAATTTCGAATATGTCTGGAAAGCGGCGTAGGAGGATTGGATGGCGGGTTCGACATCCTCGCGGCTGTTGTCGGGGCAAGAGGCCCATGGGTTGCCGTTGCCAGGATCGAGGATATCGAAGGTCTTGCCATTCTTTGCGGAAACGAACTCGTCGTTGACGTAGGAATTAAAGTGGAGGAGCTCCTTGTCTGCAAGCGTGAAGGGAAGCTCGCCGTGAGCCGTTGTGTTGGATGAGGTTGTCATGGTGGGTTGATGATGGCGGGGTAACTGAGGGATGGGTTTCGAGGGTGGAGGAGGAACGAAGAAAGAGAACGGCGAATGCAGGAACGGGTTGCGATGATTCTTCAGGTGATCTTTGACCAGGCACACGAGCTGGTCGATGATCATGAAAGCTGTTGCGACGATTGGGCAGTCAACAGGTTACTTTCCTCATCGGGCATAATTGCAGCACGCCTATTGTCCGACTTGATGCCGACGTTTTCGAGAGCTTCGCGTCACCCCGCAGCTCGGCAGGTGGGGGTAGCTCCACCAAGCCCCTGTTACCTGCGGTATTCGATATTTTAGCACTTTCAGGTACCTAGCCTGCTAGCCTAGCAAGCCTGGGTACCTGGCGAGGGGTGATGGCACGTGTTCCCGAAAGGGTTGTGGCACGCTCCGGCTGACCCCGCACCTTTTCCGGCTGAGGGAGGCACGAATTATGGCATTTTTGATATTTTTCCAGACAACACTACGGCTGCCGGTATGATGATGCTGAATTTCGGGATATCAGTTATCTTGTCTCGGATTGATCAGTGTCTAAACCTTATGGTTATACATCAGAATCCCTGACACAGTGATTCATTGGCGCTGCATCTGCGCTGTCATTCCTGTTGCTGGCATGTCATCGCCGAAACAACATCTTCATACTAAGCAGACAGTCAAGGCCGCGCCTTTCCCATCCTCGGCGTCGCGCATGGATTGGAAGAAGAAGTTTTCGAATGCAAGCAGATAACTTGGCTCCAATATCTTCAGCTTATGCATTCATTCCCAGGAACGTGTTGAAAACAGACATCCCCGCTCTCCTCAGCCTCCCGAAGCTGACTTCAACGTTGTCTGACGATGAACAGCGAGTTATGGCTGATAGGGGTTCGAGTGATCGCTGCAGGCAACGTTTCCCACATCAGACATGATTGACGGACCACATAGTGACTATGTTGTGTCCCGCCCCAGGCCTCTGCCTCTGGCCTCAAGCAAGACTTTTGTCATCCAATCTAGCGGAGAACGTAAGGTCGTGACCCCCGGGATTGGATTTGCAGTCGGTCAAGAGGGCTCGCCGGCAGGACCTGGTGTCGCAACAACCGCGAGAGTATGGACTCCAATAGAAGTTCGGCCGGACGAGGAAGTTTAGTTTTAGTTGATTTATCGCTTTTTGGTTACGTTGTTGATTGGAATGTTCGTGAGATCTGGGTTGGGGTGGCCACTCGCTTGGGGTGGCCACTCACTTGTGGAGTACGTTACCTCTATTTATCTTCTGGCAGTTTAAAATAACTTAATAGCTTGTGAATAACTTTTTACTTAATGTTCCGGTATGCTAGGAAATACAAGACCCAAGTATGACACTATGGCCGAGTCTAATATTTCAGAGTTTCGGCAAATGAATGCGAGCTGCTAGGTTAAGGCTAGCAAAGTTTCTAGAAAATAGTAGCATGTAAGAGATCTATAGCCTGACTAACGATAGAATAGATAACCCAATAGTGCTCTCTGAACCCTGCAGGCCCTGTAGATGAGGTATATCATGATGTCGTATTCCGCAGAGGCTTCAGGTCTCCGGTCTGCGGCTAATTGTTCGTGAACCTCTCTAGGTAATTTACAAGCTAGCTCTAATGGCCACTAAGTGGATATCGTACGGAATTTAGTTCAGTCTAGTAGACCTCCATCGCTTATAAGGGGTCTTGCTAGGATGGAATGACCTGATGTTCGGGTTGACTAGAGAGTCGGGCCGAGTCACTGTGCCATGGATCCAGAGAAAAACTTCAGCAATGTCGTATAGGATTGGATTCCATAGATACATAAAAGCCATAAGAGTAGCCTGTCTTCGCGCCATCCTTTGCAGCCTCATCAGCTTCTTTAACACTTCACTCTGCTCTCGTGCAGATAGCCAGACCAATACAACAAGCAATTGTTTGTCTCCCCTCTCTCAAGTTTGCTAATAGCACTGATACTGACTACCTAGGGTAGCGCCAATTACAAGTTACCCGGAAGAATGAAGCTTTCTACGCTTGGAGCCCTCATTTCATTGACTTCACTGGTCACTGCCCAATTAGGGACCGCATCCTACTATAACCCACCCTACCTTCCCACTGCCTGCGGCGGCAAAAATCCCAACCAATTTCCCACTGGTAATCTGTTCGTTGCTGTTTCAGAAGGTCTCTGGGATGACGGTGCTGCCTGTGGTCGGCGATACAGAATAAAATGCCTCAGTGGTGCTAGAGGGGCCTGCAAGGATGGGATGATTGATGTGCGGGTGGTTGACAGAGCCCAGACAGCTGTCACCAAAGCAGCACACAAGGCGACCATGATCTTATCTCAGGACTCATATGATGCCATTGTTAATCAGTGGCAGGGAACTAGGCATCAGAAGGTCAACATCGAGTTTGAACAGATATAAGAAATTTACATTTAACATTACAAACTCTCAACGCCTTAAATCCCCCTACTCATTGCCGCGGTTATCCTGTGGGCAACAATAGCAAGAGGACAAGTGTTTCAGGCAATATTTGAGTCCCTTAATGAGAATATGCGATAGGACTGTCTTCATACTCCTCTAATTCATCCTCTTCCGGCCACACAACCTTGCCTCCTCGCCTCTAAGTAGAGTCCTTCTTCTCTGGGGTATGTGTCGCTTCTCTGAGAGCGAAGTCCTCCTATCCGTCGGTATATCCGTGTGATGCGACATGAAACTCGTGCAGAACTTGCTGGCTGTCCTTGAAGGCAAAAGTACCGTGCTGTTACGGGCTATACCCTAGCAGTGGTATAGGTGCTACCTATACCTTCATGGATGCAGCTCAATTAAATCAGAAGCGTTGATTCAATACGTATCCTTTTGGCTCAATTTGATAGCTGCAGCTACTGCAACTTACGGCCGTGTGAGAGCTGCCACTAAGCCCTTCTGGGGCCAGTCCGTAACACGTACCAACCATTCGGATCCTTCATGCGCCTGCCATTGATCGTTGTTGTGTTATGAATATCAGCTCTGTTCCAAACTAAGATTGTTAGAGAAGGCTTTTATGAGAAATGGCGTCCTGGAACAGGAAACCAAGAGGGATACTTACCTGATCAAAATTGCTTTAGGGGCCAGCTTCTGATCTCGAGCCCTCGCGTATGCCAAAGCAACAAGGGACTGTGTTCTTTTCTTTGAGATAGTATTGCCGGCGCAGAAGAAAGTACTTGACACTCATGCGCAATAAGCTGCCCCTCATTATACCAAGGACGTACAGATACGCCAATAATAGGAAATGCAATCGACGGAACATCTCAGTTGAGTCTGGGACAGTCTTCGACTCGCCTGAAAGCACCTGATGAGCCAGGCGGTCAGCGCCTGCTGGCCACAGGCGGCCTGTACGCGCCCACAATCCGCCACCACAACGGCGTCACATACATTGTCTGTACCAACTTCATCCACAATGGGTCTGAGGACTTTGAGTTGCGTAACTTCATTGTATCAACTCAAGATACTCGGTCTGGCGAATGAAGCGACCCTATCTACTTTGACTATCACGGCATTGATCCTAGTCTTTTCTAGGAAGATGATGGTCGAGTCTATGTTCAAGGATCAGCCTGGGGCCAAAAAAACAGCCATCTCCTGTCTCGAGATCGACCTCAACAACGGACGAGTCTTATCGCCCGAACGAATCATTTGGAATGGTTTCACTGAGGTAATCTCTGAAGGACCTCATGTCTATAAGAAAGACGATTGGTACTACCTCATCGTCGCAGAGGGCGGCACCTCCGAGGATCACTCGATTGCAGCAGCTAGGTCAAAGTCTATCTGGGGCCCTTATCAGTCTTGCGCCCAGAACCTCATCTTACCGCCATCCGTGTCCGGCGCGCCCATTCAGCACAATGGCCACGGCGACTTCTTCCAGGATGGTCAGAGCCATTGGTGGATGGCTTACCTGGGAGTAAGATAATCTGGCACCAGATATCATTTAGGCCGCGAGTCGTTCTTGACGAGGGCACAGTGGCCTAGGAACAGCTGGCCTATCGTCAAACCTGAGACCGAACCCCAAGACTCTCGTGATACAAAGTCGCAGTACCGGCAGCAATCAAGTGCACTCACCACAGCTCATCCCGCCGTCGATTTAGTATATCCGGGACCCAGACCTCAAATCGTTTGAGGTTTCCGAGGACGGCCGAGACTTTTGCTATTTGGCCGATAACTGCGGGACTTAATGAAGCCTCGCGTCCCAAATCTTTCATTGGAAGGCGCCAGCGTCTCCTGACCGGTCAGGCGAGTGTCCGACTTGTCCTCAAAGCCGAGCGCAGCACACCGGACTCAGAGGCAGGCTTAGTGCTCTACAAGGACGAGCATCGATTCGCCGGCTTGTTGTACAGTCACGATAAGTCAACCATCAGTTTCAGTGCCTACAACAAAGCGAAGTCGATATCCATCTCCACACGCTTTGTCGTCAGGACCCACGGCTCGACATTGAAATTGATTATGCGATACTCGGCTGAAACCTTCGAGTTCTTCTACCAAGCCAACGGAGAGGATGAGCTCAGAGCCGGAGAGCTCGACACACTCAACCTGACTGCGTATGACTTCGTCGGTCCTGTCATATGGCTCTTCTCGAGGGCTCCTGCAAAGACCACCACCCCAGACCGGTTTATTGGGTTTGAAATGAATAAAATTCGTATTTGAGGATCGTTCCATAGAAAACCATGTCCAATACGAAGCTATCCATGCATAACGATTATCCTCTGAAACCAGTCCTTGTTCGCCTAAGCCACTGTCGTCACATCTTCATTCCCGGCCCGCGTCTTCTTCTCACCCGCATGCGTCTCCATGTGCACGACATCAGTCGTCTTTAGGAACTCGTCCAGCTCCTTCCTCTGGTCGTCTGAGACGTCGGTGATCCGGACAGCAACATCGTCGCCGAAGCGGGCCGAGATTTCCTCCAACGAAAGCTTCGCCGTCTCGGGGAAAAACAAGTACACGATGGGGATGAAAAAGATGCACCAGACGATGATGACAAGGTAGTACTTCCACCCCACGTTTACAATGCCAATCGGCGCCGTCTGCAGGAGGATGATGGTGCTTGTGAATTGACCGAAGAGCGAGAAGCCCATGCCGATAGGGCGGATCTCCGTGGGGAAGATCTCGGCGACATAGATGTACATAGTGGTGTCGCACAGCGTGCTGAGATGAGTTAGTTGTCAGCCGAGTTAGCTTCCACGAGGGTTGGGCCAAGTAATGCGTACCCTTGGAAAGCAAGGTAAAGGAAAACGAAGAACACGCCCGCTGCGTTACCGGCTTGGTTGGAGGTGCCACTGAACTGGGCAATGCAGGCCGCGAAGCCGCTAGTCGTGATGAGACACCCAAAAAGTCCGACAATGAACATCCACCGGCGGGAGTTGACCTTGTCGTGGAGCCATGCGCCGAGAGGGTTGTAGATGACGCCGGCGGTGGTGAGCCAAAGTGCCGAGAGAAGCAGTGGCATGGATCCCGTCTGGCCGAGATTGGTGTAAAGAATGACCGAATAGTTGTTCTGCGCTCTTGTCAGTCGCGTCTCCATACCCAATGAGCAAAACTCAGCTTACAATGATGAGCGGTCCTGCGAATTCCGCACCCCACTGTGTCAAGAAGCCGATGGCCATACGCTTGCGGTAGCTCTTCTTCATGATCACAGCCGTCCAAGGGGTACAACCGATGGCCTCGAGCTTTGCTGCATCTAGAACAATCTGCTCGCGAATTTGGTAGATCTCTTCTCTGGCAACAATATCATTAGGATCATCGTCGGACTTGCGGAGGTTCTGTACCACGTCCCAGGCCTCTTCAATCATTCCCTTCTGCAGCAGCCAGCGCGGGGACTCGGGGATCCAGAAAGAGGCGGTCAGCAATATGAGAGGCGCAAAGCATTGCATGCACAGCGGGAATCGCCAAGCAAATTCTGGATTCCGGGCGGTCGCAAAGTAGCATGCGTATCCCAGCCAGCCCGAAAGCATGTAACCAAAGACGAGGAAGATGGGATGATGACCGACAAGCCAGCCACGCTTCTCTGGCGGCGAGAGCTCGCCCATGTACATCGGGCACACGGTGACGAGAATGCCGATACCGATGCCCGCGAGGATACGACCGGCTTGGAACATGCTGTCGTTGTCAGATTATAGAACTCTTTGCAAAAGCTGGATCGTAAGCATACCCGATATTCGCCGCGCCACCTTGTAGGGCGCCGCCGAGGAGAGCGAACGCTCCACCGATCTGGATACACCTTTTACGACCGAGAGCCGTAGCAGCCCACATGATGAAAAGAGTGCCTATGGCTCCACCGGCGCTGTAGATGCCGTTCGCCGTGGCGATGGCGTCGGTGGTTTTAGTCGCATATCCTGGCTCACCCTGCAAGGGTAGGTCGAAGAACTCGTACCAGCCAGGCTGGCCAATGGTGCTTCCTATAACCGACGAGCAATAGCCATAAGTCTAAACTGTTAATCAGCTTCTCTAATGTGTAGTACAATACTTCAGACGCCCGTTGAAATCTTACGAGGGAGCCAAACGCGACTGCTACCGTGACGAGCCGGTTGTACGTCGTGGTGCGCTTAGACTTGAGCCGTGATACGGCCATGTTTACGAACAGAGGTTGGCTTGGGTCTTCGGATGTTCAGATATTCCTGTCCCTGTGACCTTCCCTGTGACACAGAACGGAGGATCAGCTGGGATAGATGTATGCGGTCCAGCATCGCGGCCACCTCCACGAAATGGCTTGCGGGGTTCCCACGAGGTTGGACTGCCGACGTCTGGGGCCCCAGGTTCATTGGTCAACTAAAACAAACAGGGACGTGCCATCTTGTGATCGTGTCATACGAAGATTGCGTGGCTGGCAAACCAGCCGCGTTGTGTCTACGCAAGGTGATTGCTGAGGGCTGCCCCGCCGTCCTGTCCGGCGCTGTCTTGCCCTGTCACGACATCTCAGTATGGGTCGATCTTTGTCTCGTGTAAGGGCGCTCACATAGCCATTTGGCCACGGCCCCATTAGCCGAGACAACTTGGTCCCCAATTCAATGATTTTCAGCGCGAGCCTAAGGCCAGGACAGGACCAAGCGGCTGAACGTACCGCCATGTGATGAAGTTTTCGGAGCGTGCCACCGCCATGAGGGAGCCTCGAATCTCGGCGGGTCTCCGACACGAGAGTCATCACGGGGGTGCAGAGCGGCGTGAAGCTGCCAGGCTTGTACAAGCGTAGTCATGGAAGGTTCCTGAGTTGTAGTGCCTTGCCAGGGGGCTTCGTCTCTTCGTCCTCTTGTGCCAGAGTCGACTTTTGTTTATTCTCAACCCTTCTCATAGTCTCGGGCGCACAAACATCAACCATGGGTTCAACGAAAACAGACCTTTCTCTCCACGAGATGGATTTTGATTCCTTGCCGGATCCACGAAGAGTCTGGACTGGCGCTCCAGGCTCTAGAGAAGAGGGTCTTGGCCGGCTCGTGCTGCTCACACCAGATGTCGTGGCCAAGGCTGCCGGCTGTATCAAGACTGGTCGTCGCGTGGCCCTCAACTGGGACCTGACCAAGCTCGACATTGCCAACTTCAACCGTGCGCCGACACAGCATCATATCGTCTCGCTGCTCGGAGGTGCCGCGTACGACGACGTGTACATCTTCAACCCGCAACAATCATCCCAATGGGACGGGCTCCGTCACTTTTCTGCACCGTTCCCAACTTCAGAAGAACCTAAGAGGCGCCTCTTCTACGGCGGCGTGACATCGAGAGAGATCGAAGACCGAAAGAATACTCGAATCGGGCTGCAACACTGGGCGCGAGAAGGCATGTGCGGAAGGGGGGTCCTGTTGGATTACGTACGTTACGCTGAACGTCATTCGATCAAGTACGGCACCTTCTCCGACCATGCTGTCCCTTTACACATCCTACAAGACTGTGCGAGGGAGCAGGGCGTGACATTCCATAGCGGAGACATGCTCTTCGTGCGCATCGGGGTGACCAAAGAGTGGGACAACGAGATGAGCGCATCAGACAAACTAGCCTACGCCTCGAGCTCCAATCCGCAGCACGCTGGTGTAGAAGGGACTGAGGAAATGTTGAGGTGGATCTGGAACGAAGGGTTTGCGGCCGTAGCAGGCGACGCCATCTCTTTTGAGGTCTATCCGCCAAAGAAGTCGCATTCAAGGGGTGAGGGTGAAGATGAGGTTCCAGGCCTCTTTCTCCACGAATATCTCCTCGCCGGTTGGGGGATGCCAGTCGGAGAGCTCTTCGACCTAGAGGAATTGAGTCGGATATGCAAGGAGGAGCAAAGGTGGGAGTTCTTCGTGACGGCTGCTCCATTGAACATGCCCGGAGGAGTGAGCAGTCCTCCGAACTGTATCGCCATCTTTTGATATCGCGAAATAAGCCCGACAATTGTCTTTGGTAGCCGGATCGGGCACAATGGTATTGAAGCGATCGCTCTGGGTATTCAGAAGCCGTTAACCTCAAAAATGTGCAGGATCTTCGTGAACTTCTCCGCCAGCCCCCAACACTTGAGCCGTTGCATCATAAGCTGAGCGTCCCGACTAATGGCTGGCACACAACCATCAGCTAGGATGTTGGTGACGGACCCTAGGCCGGCTGGACCACCGTTCTCTATCCATTCCAGCGTAGCATGTTTCTGTGTAGGCTGATGATCGGGCAGGTCGAGGCGAAGCGATGCCCTCTCCCCAGCCAGCAGCTGAGCGCGAGGGCCATAGGTAGAATACGCTAGAATGAAGATATAACCCATGAAAGCACGCATGATCTCGCATGGAGCGGAAACAAGGTACTCGTTGGCGACTGCGATAATTTGGGCAGCATGATAGACGAGCTTTCGGCCTGACTTTGCGTCTTTGGCAAACGCGGATCTCAAACGTTTCCGCGCGACTTCAATGCCTTTGTGTTGCATGGAATTTTGCGACGTGAGGCTGCGAACAATGTAAATAATGACGTCCATGACATCGTTTGCCGCATAGAGATGAGAATAGTGACAGAGGAGACCCGTGATACTAGGACAAAGTCAGCTACATAGTGCCGGACGGCTATGAAACCAGAGGCTTACTTGTAGCTGATGAGTTCAGAGGTAGTTGAGGGGGTATCCATCGATTCCAACAGCTTCCGCAGTGCACCAAGAAGAGACTGCTTTGACTGCTCATGGGCACCGAGCAAGGACGTCAGCCCAAAATGCTCCGGCATCGCTACAATCTCAAGCTGCTTCAGGTCCCAGAGCAGACGCCCGATAACCTGGCCGCAAAGCCTCTTGGCCCATGGACCGAGGTGGATGGGAACATCTTGTCCAACGAGTGCAGTCTTCAGAATGGAAGAAAGAACTGGGCTCAGACTTCCAGGGCCGAGGCGAGACCGCAAGGCCAACCATGCTTGTGCTGAGGGTGCATTCCACAACGACTCCGCACAAGGCAGCGTACGAGGCAGCTCGCTCAAGTCTACGGCACCCCGGCGGCTTGTGAGCGTGCAAAGGCTGCAGTCATATTCGAAAGAAGCCCATGCGGACCTTCTCTCCTGTTCTCGGCTGACCCAAGCGGTCCATTCTTGGTTGGCATGAGTCGGATCGGTTGCTGGTGTGGTCTCATGACTATCATCTTCGCCCACGTTCCATCGAACACTGAGGAGCCCCATGCCTCGCAGGCTTCCGATCAAGGTCCCTCGAGAACGATCCGCGTTTTGATACAGCTGGCGGTTACCGGAGCCAAGGGAGAATATTTGATGTAAGCAGAGAGCATTGAGGTAGGAGATATCGCGGTAGTAGGTTCCGTCGGAAGCTCCCTATTGTGTGTCAGTGTCAGGAAATCAGAAGAATCACGTCGTAGATTGACGTACTAGCCAAGTGATCATCGGCATGCAAATGTCACTGAGCGACCAGGATAGCTCGACGTCCCGCTCTTCGTCGGATAACAACGCCCCAACACAGGCCATCGCAGTCAACAAGACGGATGGACATTCTGCCATGACCCAGGTAGGCCGGTGAAGTATGGGTTGAATGTCGTGGAACCTGGTGAAGTAGAGATTGAGCAGTCGCTGCAAGTCGTTAAGGGCCCGAGATGCATTGGCGTCCTGGATCTGTGCCGGAGGCGGCAACTTGCTGTCGGACAGAATCTGGATGAGACTATCCAAGGGGGTGTTTTTGTCTGAATAGCCGCCACGGCAAGTGCTTTGTAGGACATCTCGAAGGGGGGGTAGTAGATATCGGTGTGGCGCAGAATCTTGGGCTTGGTCGAAAGGCCATGGTTGAAGTACTTGCTGTGGCTCCATGGGCCGTAGTGTTGGACTAGGCTGGGCTGTCCTGGCTTGTCCTTGTAGGACTGTCGCTGGTCGGTCTACCTGTGGCGATGGAAACCTCCCAGGAAGAATCCCTTGGGTTTGATACGGCTGACGATTTGGCCAGCTCTCAGCGTTAGCGGTGTCGACATTTGGATGATGATGCCTGTCCGGATTGGATTCGGGCATGTCAAAGTCCAGCCAGTCGAACCCGGTGATACGGAAATCCGGCTGCATCAAAGCAAAATGGGAAGGCGAAACTCCAGTAGCGTCTCCTTCCATAAAGCCGTCCACCGTGAAGAGCGCGTCGAATGCCTGTCTGGCGTCTCCAGTCGATTCGGCCGCTGCCTGAGTCACATTGCCGTCAAAGCTTACAGCAGAACGCTGAACGCTGTCAATCTGAACGCCGGGATAGTTCGGAGGGAAGAAACCCTCGCCAGCCGTTGATTCAGGCGTTTGAAGAGCGATATCGGCAGGTAGATGTGCGGTCGGGACATTGCTCGAATCGAAGGAGGGATCAAATGTTGGGAATTCGGCATCCTCCGTTGCCACAGTCGTCTCAGTGCTATCGTGGGCATCTTGTAGCGTAGAATCTTGACCGGGAGAGTGGGACTGGGAGGCATCAGGGAACTCGCAAGACGCCTGTGCCCCTGTGCATGACTGACAAGGCAGGAGGCGATCACATTTGAGCTTCTTCGAGACGCAGCGGTGACATGACCTCTGGACAGAGCGCTTGACGACAAGGTCGGTGTGGTGAGCGCCGCGCAGATGACGCAGGAGAACGTCGTTGCGGGAGAAAGTTCTGTCGCATTGTGGGCATTGGATCAATGATTTTCTCGACGAAGGCAGATGGGTGAGGCGATGGCGGTTCAGGTGACTTGGCCGAGAGAACCGCCTGTTGCAATGGGCACAAGCCAGTGGCTTCTGGATTAGGGTCAGCATTGCATGGCAGTGAGAGAACACAATGCAGAAGGTGACATACTGATGCGAAATCTGCATCACGTGCGCCAGTCGCCGCCATCATGTCGGGTGATGTCTTGTGTTGCGTTGCGGTGGAAATATGGAAGTCATCACGGCCGTGGTGATGCAAGAGCAGCTGCGTTGAGAGGTCGAGGTCATGAGGCAAGGCCGTCACGTAAGCAGTTCCAGCCGCACCCAGGGGGCCGGTCACGCTGGAAAGCCTGAGCACAGGTACAAGAATGCGGGGTGCATTGGGCGGGGAAACGCTAGAGATGCCCGTAGGTTCAGGGGAGTCCACTGTATTTGTGCCTGGCCCTGAGTGGGTTTCCGCCACCCATCGAAGTCCGAACCATCCTACATCCATCATCACAATCACGGCCACCGTTCTCTTCCAAAGACATCATCACAGCCTCTCCTATCCTTTGAACACGACTCACACACAACGCCCTCCATCGACCTATCATACATGGATTAGCAAACTTTGTGCCCGTCACAACAGATCGAAAGCGGGCAAACGTACCTCAATGTTGACGCCTGTAATGAACGCCGCCTCGTCGCTGGCCAGATAGCAGCAGGAGTTTGCGATATCCTCCGGCGTGGATGGCCTTCCCAACGGGATCGTCGAGACGAAACCCTTGCGGTTCTCCTCGGTATCAGGCTTGCCGATGAACAAGTGCGTCATGCCCGTGCTGCCAACGACAGGTGATACAGCGTTGAATCGGATCTGGTTCGGGCCATACTCAACAGCCATCGTCTTGGTTGCGTTGATGACGGCAGCCTTTGACGCATTGTACCAAGTCAAGCGTGGTCTCGGCCGCGTGCCCGCCGTTGACGCCACCTGGATGAAGCATCCTGGCCTCTTGTTCTCGAGGAAGTACGGCAGCAGCACGTTCGCCGAGTGGTACACGCCCTTGACATTGACGTTCATGACAAGGTCAAAGTCCTTCTCCGTCACCTCCTCCGTCGGCTTGTTCGCATACGTCGCACCGGCATTGTTGATGACGAGGTCGAGATGCCCGAACTTGTCGAGGGCCAATTTGAGGAGCTGTTCCCAGTCGGCGGGCTTTGTGACGTCGGCGCGCTGGAAGACGGCACCGAGATCTTTGGCTACGACCTGGCCCTGCTCTTCCGACAGGTCTGCGATGATAACGTTGGCGCCCTCGGCGACGAACTTTGTGGCGATGCCTTTTCCAAACCCGGACGCCGCGCCCGTCACGATGGCGGTCTTTCCCTGGAGGCGGCCTGTCATGGTGGTGACCTGGTGATGTGACTGCCAGGGATTTGAGTACTAATGAATGGGACGAGGGTCAGTTTGATAGGGTGTATGTTGCTCGCAGGTTTGTTGCGTGTGATGGCTCCTTGCTAAGGACGAGTATTTCATCGAGGCAACAGGACATGTTCGTGCTTTTGGCATTCGTTGGGTTGGGCCTCTTCGAATCGAATCTACCCCTCCTTCGCTTTGCGCGACCCCATTTCTCTCCCGATAGGTTACCTACTCAAATAGGAAAGCTGGCCAAGTTACCCCAGAACTTACCCCTCAGTGTGTTCCGGGGCTGCGATGCCGGTTGTTGCCAGGCGTGGCATCCTTGTCTGATCTCATGGTGGTACAGTCCGGCAGCGACGGGACGTGCCACGACCCCAACTGAATGGATCCATCAGGCCTTGTGAGGGGTCTGGGAGGGGCATTGACTAGGAAGTCGGCTGTAAGCTACTCGGACTGGTCGATACCGAGATCGGATCATGTCATGGTCAATTTGTTGGTATTCCCGCCCGTCATGGCTCGCTGACTTGCATCGTCAGCATTGGCATCATCATTTGATTGCGGTCTCTAACGTCCCTGGCCGGCCCGAGATCGGATGACGACCGAGGCAGCCTTCAGTCTCGTCGCGAGAGCAAATACCTGACCGTCAACACTTACCATGCGACGTTTATCGACCGAGATATCCAAGCAAATCTGAATTCTGGTTTAAATCGGCCTTGAAAGCACAGGGTAGACAGACAGCTTCAGACTAGTATCACGAGTCCAACATCAAAACCACCATGTCAGACCAAAAGACGTTCCGCATCCTAGTCCTTCCCGGCGACCACGTCGGCCCTGAGATCATGGCCGAGGCTCTCAAAGTCCTCGCTGTTGTTCAAGACCAGCGCCCCAACATTCGATTCCAGCAGACTACAGACATTGTCGGCGGCGCCAGCATCGACAAGCACGGCGTTCCCATAACCCAATCCGTCCTCGACGCTGCCAAAGCCTCCGACGCCGTCCTCTTCGGCAGCATCGGCGGCCCCGAGTGGGCCACGGCAACGCCAACCCCCGAGTCTGGCCTCCTCCAGCTCCGCCAACACCTTGACGCCTTCGCCAACCTCCGACCCTGCGAGATCCTCGTCCCCTCTCTCGTTGGCAACTCACCCATCAAGCCCGAGCTCGTCACCGGCACAAAATTCATCGTCGTCCGCGAGAACTGCGGCGGCGCCTACTTCGGCGAGAAGCGTGAGGAGCCCGACGTCGCCTCCGACCTCTGGATCTACTCCCGCCCCGAGATCGAGCGCCTTTCCCGCGTGAGCGCCGCCGTGGCGCGCATCCTCGGTGACGGCACAAGCGATAAACCCGCCACCGTCTGGAGCGCCGACAAGGCCAACGTGCTCGCGAGCGGTCGGCTCTGGCGCCGCGTCACGTCCGACGTCTTCTCCCGCGAGTTCCCCGACGTCCCGCTGCAGCATCAGCTGGCAGACAGCATGGCCATGTTGATGGTGCGCGACCCGCGTCGTTTCAACGGCGTCATCCACACCGACAACACGTTCGGCGACGTCCTTTCCGACATATCGGGCGGCATCACCGGTACGCTGGGCGTGCTGCCGAGTGCGAGCATCGCGGGCGTGCCGGGTGAGGGCCGGTGCAACGGCATCTATGAGCCCGTGCACGGTAGCGCACCGGACATCTCAGGTAAGGGGCTGGCGAACCCCGTGGCACAGATTCTGAGTTTGGCCATGATGCTCCGTTATTCATTCCTGCTCGAGGCCGAGGCGTCAGCTATTGAGAAGGCCGTGGTGAAGGTTCTGGATGCGAAGGATGCGGGGGGTCTCGAGGTCAGGACGGGAGATCTGGGAGGAAAGTCGACTTGCAGTCAAATGGGAGATGCTGTGTGCGATGTTTTGAGAACTCTGCTCTGAAGAGGGAGGATACATGGCATGATGACGAAAACGATCTCTAAATAGAATAACATGAACTTCGTGGCAAGCCCGCTGACACCACATACACATTTGTGCTTGCTCAACAGCCTATGAAAGATGCTGCAGAGCTTCTGGTCTAATTATGCTTATCTGGACCTCATAGTCCCGTTGGTTCGTTTATTCTTTCTTCTGACATTGAAGGTTGCTGTCCGAAGCTGCGCAATGCGGCGGCGTGGTGATGATAAAGTTAAGGTTGGCCCTCTCAAGACATGTTTGCCATCTAAACCTAGGTATCTCCGCAAGACACCCCGGCCGGCCGCAACAGCTTCTCGAAACAAATATATAGGACTGCATTCTGCTCATCCCCCGGTCATGAAAACCCATGCGCCGTAGACCAAAATCGTCAATCGCACCACAGCTCTCAAACCAACCGACACCAAAAACTGAACCATCCGAAGCCAAGATGTCACACATCGAACGCCTTTCCAAGCAAGCCAGCCAGATCAAGGCTCTCAAACGTGACCTGGCATTAGCAAAGTCCACCATAAACGCTCTCACAGAAGAACACACCTGCATCATCTGCCACGGCCTGTTCACCAACCCCGTAGCACTCCGCTGCGGCCATGTCTACTGCCGCACTGTAAGTGACCCTTCGTTCATAAATATCCAACCTTGAATACTCCACGAACACGCCATGCTAACGCCGCATTCAGTACATAGAAGAATGGCATACAAGACAGGTGAAATTGGCCAGAGGCGGCTACGGCGAAGAGGGAAAATGCAGAGTCCTTGCCGACGATCTGACCTGCCCAATGTGCAGGCGGTCTATCTATCCAAGGGGATGCAATGTGAGCAATGCCAAGTGTTCTCGCAACGTCTATCGTCAAGTGTACGCCGTATGTTCATTCTCCACCCTCCCTTGGTGCAATTCGATTAACCGGTTCAGATCCAGGATGCGACTAGGATCATGAAGAAGTGGGAGTCCAAAAGTCAGGAATGCAAGCAGAACGACGAGCAGCGCATCAGGGATATTGTCAGAAGCCGTATGCCTACCGCCGTCTCTCTAGTGGATGCCACTGCAGGCATTTTCCTCTCGGTATGGAGGACTGTTCAAAAACCACGAAGGTCACAAAGCACAGCACGACCAGGACCTCGCTGAGGATGAAGTGAGCTTGTATCCTTACTCTAAACAGACCAGGCTAAATCCATGCACCACCTGAACGCCTACCAAATGCGCTTCGTGACCATCTCGTACCGCTGAACGCCCTGGTATTCGCCTTCGGGCGGCTTGTCCGCCTTGACCGGTCGCCCCTTGCCTGGGAGGCCCTCGTCCTTGTCTGCGTGAATCCATCGCTTCTTCTCCTCAGGGACCTCCACATGGCCGTAACCGCCTAATCGCGTTCCCTTTGCATCATACGACTCTGGCTCTGCCTGTGCCGTGGCAATGAGGTGCTCCTTCTTCTTCATCTTCGCGTAACGATCCCTCGAGTAGCGGAGGAGGACCATGCTGAGCAGGATCTTGAAGACGAGCAGAACCAGAAAGGCGATGAAAAAAACCACGAGCATGGTCACCGCGGCGACGACATCGTCTGTTGACCAAGAGAACCAAGAGAACTTGCCGGTTGATGAGCCATCAGCCTGCTGCCCGTATACTGCCCGTCCCAGTGCATCTCTCAACAGGGAATCAAGCCGATCGAGCGCGGCTGTCATGGCCGGTGATGACGGAGTTGCGGACTCCTCCGACAGAGACGTCTGCGTTGATCTGATTATGGGCGCTGAAACTCGCGTCGAGACGAACATGTGGTACGTCTGAACAGAGGCTCGGATGAAGAGGCATGCCAGTGGTAGTGTGGCGAGCCCGACGCGCCGTGTCAGACTTGGCCTGACAAAAGCCTAGATACGGTTAACCAATGAAGTTTAACGTGGCATACAAACAACGTACATTTGTGTAGTAATCCTTGCAGAGAATGTCGAGGATTCTACTGTAGAAATAGGGCCTAATCTTGTTGAACTTGTTGATGTAGGCGTGCTTGATGGTATCAACCAATATCTCACTCCCGATGACGATGAGAAACGGCGAGAGAACCTCGCCGGACCATAGCCAAGAAGGCAGGACGGTAAAGCTGTGCGGCAGGATGAAGGGGCTGTGCTGCGGTTTCGTGCTCGACACCTTCAGGTCGCCGCCCAGACCAGTGCCAGGGATGGACAGACCCCCAACCTCTACAACGTTGCGCATGCCGATGATGAACAGCATGAGGCACAGCTGGAACCTTTCGGTGATATCGGCGCATGTCAGCTGGAAGAGATTGTCCTTCTCGAAGCGCTTGAAAACGGTACTCTTGATTTCAACGAACTGGTTCGACAAGAGCAGGGTCAAGAGGGCGTTGGAGTAGGAGTTCACTGCGACGTTGAGTGTGATAACTTGGTAGTAAAGTGCAACAGAATGTATGCAGTTGTAGACGAGAGCGAGGAGGAAGAGGCCGAATGGAAGTAGCAGCTTGGAACGCCCCGACTTATTGCGTGAAAGCGCTTCGGTACTCAGCAAGCATTCGAAAATGTCCTGGCCCAAGGCCGACAAAAGGCGGTCGCCAACCTGAATGAATGTTAGCAACATATCCATGCACCGCTCCGCAAAGGAACTCGCCTCGAGCACATTGTAGATGACGTAGAGCTTGATAGCGTCTTGACCTCGAATGACGTGGTACATTCGACTCGCGTCCAAGTTCATCAAGAAAGCCGAGCTGAATAGGATGATGGCACCTTGCAGAATGTCGGCCTTGTGCATAGACGTCAGACTGGACGGCATCGACTTCGTCCTACGATGTCGAAGACTGCCATGAAACGCATGATGCTGATGCTGATGGCTGTGGGTACGACTCAGGGGATGGCCATTGCCATTGGCCTTCGCATCAGAATTGACGCGAAGTCTGGGGCCGTTCTCGGGGATTTGGCCTTCGGCAGCTGCAGCCAGGTTGTCATGTGAGCCAACGGAGCGTCTCAGTCGACTTTGACTGTGGCTGCGACTCAATGTTCCTGGCGCCGTATCGCACTCGTCGCATTGCACGTGGACAGATGGCCTGCGGCCCCTAGACCACAGTCTCCCAAGTCCCTTCCAGACATAGCCCGCTATCCACCGAGCTTCTCTGGCCACTACATAGACCCACCATCTGATCAGTACTCCGACAGCGACGCAAAACCGGATTGGCAAGATGGTGAAGTTATAGAGCCAAGCGTCCAGACAAGCGAGCGCTCCAAAGTAGAGGGTCCTCTCCAGGTAGAACGGTATCAGAAGGACGTTTTTCAGGCGCTCAATCTTGACGGCATTGGATTCGTAAGGAATATCATTAGTGTGCGAGTGGTGAATGTACAAGGGGCTCGGGCGTTGGGTGGAAAGGGAGAGTTGGAGGTGAGTGGGTATTGACATGGGGGGTAACGGAATCGAAGGTGGCATCGGTGATGGCATCGGTTGCTCCATGGCTTGTGGTCTCAGGTACGTCTGAGGTGCCGTTTTGGGTGCCGAAAAGGCCGCGTTGCCATTGACGTTGAGGTTGAGAGGTGGAGGGCGGATGGAGGGGTTGAGTGAGTTGCGGCGAGGAGACGAGCTCTGTGTCTGGTCCTCTCTTCGGTTCCCCGGCGGCGTGGAAAGGGTCCTCCCGGTGGTCGGCCTTCGCCATTGTTCGTAGGCGCGGGATGTTCGTCCGCCATCTGCAGTCATGGGACTCGACCGCGACAGTTCAGGTAACTGATGGACAGACTGGCGTAGAGCCTTGATCTGCTCCGAAAGGGAGATGAGAGGTGTTCGGTCTTGGTCTGAACCGCCATCCGGCACGACGGCAACAGGCAATGATTCCGGCTCGGTCAACTGCTGCATGCCGGCAGCGGATAGTCGTCTGACTTGTTCGTGGCCTTGTGGCCTCTTCGAGCCGGAAGTGTTCCGAGGTCGATTGCCAAATGCGTCGCTCTTTTTGTCGATTGCCGATGCCGGTTCAGATACGGAGTGTGACTTCTCGGGTCGTGGGACTTGGAGCGCCACGTCGGAGGACGTTGGGTCGGAGGTGTCTTCGTCAGAGCTGCCAGCAGGGATGGTTGCCAGTGCTGGGGCTGTCGGGACGGGTGGCGCAGAGGCAGGAATTGTCGGCGGTGAAGGTAGAGGAACCATGGTAATGGCGGTAGGTTCAACCTTGTCCGCATGGCGAGGGATGTCGAGAAGCTCCGGAGGCGGGGTGTGCATCTTGGAATCCGAGTCAACGGCAACCCGGTCTGCTACGGCAGGTTCACCCTTGTGGTCATGGTGATTGACACCATTGGTGGTAGGGGAATGCGTCCCATGGCCATTCAACCTTGATCCTTCGCTACTTGCCATCGACGTCGGTTGTAGTCGCCATTCGCATTCGGAGGAGGGATGAGATTGGTTCGACGAGGCTGACTATCGCTGTCCAAAGGAGGAGCCAATGAAGTCGAAGTCGAAGCGCAAAAAAGCAGCGCGGTTCGCAGCAAGCTGTCTCGCGGAGATAGCCTTGCGTTGGGTGATGCAATGTAGTGGCCCTGGCCAGACAAATGGCAGTCGTTGTTCGTCGATGTGCCACCAGACAGGTGCCGGGCCCCACATGTACAGAAAGACCAGGAACTCAATGCCGGTGGGGCGCTAACCCTATTGAGCAGGGCGCAGAACTGATCAGAAAGCAGTGCTATCAGTCAGGAGATGATCTCATAGGCGAGGAGCTTTCAACCCCTCCGTCCCACCAACTCCCCTCCCCGTAAGGTCCCTGTCCCTCTTTGACCTCCCCCCCGAGACCCCGAGAATGCCGCGGCACCAACACCCGAGATTCAGAAGCAGTTTGAAGGACAGCGTTAGCTTGAGGCGTCAGCTTTGCACTCAGTATCACGATGTGCGTACGTAGGCCTGAGAAACAAGCCTTCTACAGACCTGGCTCGGCTTGGGATGCCGCGCTCGACACGGGGTTACCTCCCTTAACTCCTCGCATTTCAAGATTGGTGCCGTAAACCCCGGTTGGAATCGCAACTCCCGCCTGAATCGCACTCTCCTTGTCCGAATACAGCAGCTGTGGATTCCATTTGCGGGTATCACGATTACTTGTATCGAAATGCTTCTCCAATATGACGCGACGATCCGTCAGGTCGGCGCGATTAGCCTCCGATGCCGACAGCCGTACAACCGGGACCCTGACCTTTCTGTATCCATACCTGGCGAAACGACCGGAAATATTTAGTCGAAGACCTTGGCGCTCCCCTCTTATGCTTGCGGTGCCTTCGATACCCCTCCATCACTCGCTCTTCTTCTCTGCTTCAGCTTGACGAACCCCCGTCCAAACTAGATCTCCACCACAGAAACCACATTACAATGGCTTCCTACCCCCCCGGACAGTGCTGCACCATCGGCTTCAAGCACCAGTTCGTCTCACCTCTCCTCTTCCTGACACAGCGGCGCTGACGAGACCCCAGGGGCACCCCCACTGGCGAGGACATTAAGATTGATTCGGGAAAGCTCGAGGCCTACATCGCCAAGCCCGCCGCTGACAAGAACAACACTGGCGCCGGCATCATCTTCATTCCTGATATCTTTTCCATCTCCAACAACAGCAAGCTTCTCGCCGACCAGTTTGCCGGCGCCGGCTACACGACCTTGATCCCCGATATCTTCAACGGCGACAAGGTCTTCGAGTTCGGCAAGTATGATATCATGAAGTACATCACCGAGGGCGCCGACGGCAACAACCCGCACACGCCCGAGTACGTCGACCCCATCGTCCTCGCGGGCATGAAGGCCCTGAAGGAAGACTACGGCATCACCAAGCTCGGTGCCGTGGGCTACTGCTTCGGCGGCAAGGTACGTCAGCACCATGACTTTTTCCATAGAGAAAACACACTGACAATTACAGTACGTCGTCCGCCACTACAAGAGCGGCATCCAGGTCGGCTACACCGCCCACCCCAGCTTCATTGACGAGAAGGAGCTCGCCGCCATCACGGGACCCCTCGCCATCGCCGCCGCCGAGACCGACTCCATCTTCCCTGCCGAGAAGCGCCACCAGAGCGAGGTCATCCTCAAGGAGACTGGCCAGCCCTACCAGATCAACCTCTTCTCCGGCGTCGAGCACGGCTTCGCCACGCGCGGCGACATGAGCATCAAGCACCTGCGGTTCGCTAAGGAGCAGGCCTTCCAGCAGGCCGTCGCCTGGTTCGACTACTTCCTCTTGTGAATCATGGATGATGTGACGACGACAGCGAGGCTCATGCCAGATAGGAACATGTCGAGAATATGACTTTGAATACCCACTCGCCTTGCGCTCATGTTCTGGTGATCCCAATCGTCGGCGAGCCCGAACGCCTAAGACCACTCACTCTTGACAAAGTCAGCACACCTCTCAGCAACCATGTATGTTGCGGCAACAGTGTGCGCGCTCGGCAGTATCGGGAAGACGCTCGCATCAGCGACGCGCAGGTTCCGGAAACCATGCACCTTCAAATCCTGTCCGACGACGCCGCCCTCGTCCTCCTTCGCCATGCGGCACGTCGAAGTCGCATGAAGCGTGCTCGCGATCCTCTTCTTGACGAAATCGTCAATTTCCGCGTCTGTCGCGTCCCGCCAGCTGCCTTCCGTCGTGCCGGCCTTGAGCCCAGGCGCGCGGTGCCACACGGCTTCAAAGGGATATCCCATGGTGCGGAAGCGCTCGACAAAGTGCATGGCGAAGCGCGCTGCCTTGCGCGCCACAGCCCAGTCGCGGTCGTCTGTGATGAAAGGGTGGTACATTTTGGGGTTCGCTAGAGGGTCATCTGACGCAAGCTCGATGCGGCCGGTCGAAAAGGGTTGCAGGAGCGTAGTATAAAGGCCGTAGTAGCCTTTGTTTTTGGCAAACTCCTCATCCAGCGAGTGGCCGCAGAGGATGTACTCGATGTCGGGAACGTTCGCCTGCAGGCGTGCGTCCAGTGTGTTGTTCTTCTCGTCGTCGAGACGCTTCACCTTCATTGTCTCATCATCAATGGCGCTCGACCGGATGAATATACACTGCTTCGTCGTAATGGAGGCGAAGAAGCCTGTTTTGAAGATGGCAAACATGAGGAAGTGCCAAATGGCGACCAATGGCTTCATCAAGTAAATGTACGAGTCCGACGGCAGGACTTCGAATGATACACCAAACGAGACGTGGTCCTTCAAATTATCTCCAACACCCGGCATTTCGCGGATTACAGGTATCTTATGCTGCTCGAGCTGCTTCCTGGGCCCGATTCCACTGCTTCGAATTAGCTACCAGCTCGACCATATACATCGGGGTTGTTTTGTGGTCGGGTACCTGAGCATGAGCACTTGAGGCGAGAACAGCGTGCCACAACACACGATGACCTCACGCTTGGCCTTGACGAAGCACTGGCGAGGGGTGCCCTTGGACTTGCCGTCGACAACGTAGACGCCAGTAACCACGCTTCCGTCCTGATCAAACTCCAGCTTGGTTGCCACAGCACCACCGCAAATTGTCAAGTGGGCTTGCCTTTCGATGGCAACTGACTTTGGGAGGTATGCGAGCTGGGAAGAGAGTCGGCGTCCTTCTTGGTCAATCATGATGTCGATATTGAAGAAACCCATCGCCGGTCCATCCGGATCGTTCAAGTCACCGCCTACGGGGAGGCCAACATCTTCGGCAGTCTTGTCCCAGCTATTATCATCAGCCGTGGTCCAATCGCCTACTACATTGAATCAACTTACTAGTCATCAACGGTAAAGAGCGAGGGCTGGTGTTGAACCACCAGGGGCCCTGCATCAGTGGTCAGTCAGCACGAGTTCAGATTGCTTCCTGCCAAGCGCAGCGGACTCACCATTGTGACCACGACCCTTCTCTCCGGGATGGCACAGAGACGCATTTTCCATCCTGCGAAAGTATGGCTCACACTCCGCAAAGGACCACTGGTCATTTCCCCTGGCCGCCCACGTATCATACATGCCTGGAGTACCCTTTGTGAGCATGAGCCCGTTGATACGCGTGGCGCCACCGAGGGCGCGAGACGTATAGGTGTGCACAGGCGCGCCATCCCAGCGTTTGTCGGGTTCCGAATCCAGTACACTGACTTGAGGGCCGTTTCTCTGCAGTCCTTGGCTCACCAGAGGTATGGTTGAGAGCCAATCATCCTTGATCTTGCCGCGGGAGAGAACGAGAACGCTGACGGATGGATCTTCGCTGAGGCGAGCAGCGAGGACACAAGCAGCGGTGCCACCTGTGGGAGGAGGTGGTCAGTAAGTCACCAGCGAACACTGAAGTCAACAATGGCCGATGACATACCGCCTACGATGATGTAGTCGAATGTCTTGCAATCGACGTCTGCAACAGTCTTCTCTGGATACCTGGTCGAGAAAGGCCACACCATTTTGCTGCTGTTCCCGTATATATTTTTTTGGGATCGAATACATCACACCATTTGTTGTTGAGACGACGCGTGACAGGAGGGGTATGTCTCTCCTTTATGTACCAGAATCCTTATGCTTGACGGAAAGGTCGGTTCATTCGGGAAGTCAAAACCCCGATGGTTGTATGCGACGTGGATATTCCTTCAGGGGAACCAACGGCCAATCATATCGGTTCAGTCACGAATCAAATGCACATTTATGTCTGATGGCGCATGCGGCATCATCCAAACTTTTTGAAACCATCATGGGGAATCAAGTTGCAAGACGCCTGATAGGGGGTGCTCGAAGAATGCATCCGATAATGGATTGGCACCTAGGTAGTTAGGAGAGGAGGCATCAGGCGCAACAGGCCAAGAGACCGCGGCGGGAGGCACAGTGGGACGTTGAGTGAGTGAACCATCGGCGGGAGGCCAGCCCCCGCTGCCGTCTGCCGTTTCCGTCTCGTCCGTCCGAGTTGGAGAACTTGGGGCCAGAGCTTCCCCCAATACCGCTAACGGGCTTGGACAAGCTCCCTCCCGTCTCACCAGGAATCCCCCTATTAGCGATCACTGGTGTTCCCCCCAAGTAGAAATGGGTCGTCTGTTTTTGCGGAGCTCCAACCACCAAAACTTGGACCATTTCTCCATTTCACAACCTCGATGCCAAGCGACTGGCCTTTTGCCTGCCCGACATGACGACAGCATCATGGTCATGTTTCTCACCGAGACGCAGAATGGCCTCGGAGGCCCTTGGATTGATAGTCACGAGCGGCTGAACTCCGCCTGAGCGCCATCCAGAACAACCCTACTCGACTGGCCAGAATCGAATGAATCATTGGCGGATCCATGCACGAACAGGGGACTGGCCCCTCAGATGAAGCGACTGTGCGCCTGGAGGCGCTGCTTACGCTGTGCTGCACCTCGAGTCCCAACCTCCCATCTGCGCACGCTTTGAGCGCCCCTGGAGGCCGCAGACGCAGCCTCGCCGTCTCCGAGCCATTTGGCCCCCAGAACGACTGGCCGCGTCGGCAACAAACAGTGAGGCGGAGCTGCCACTATCATTGCAAGGTGCCTACTCTGTTGAAATCGTCCGACGACGCTCTCGACCAGACCAAAGCAGCCGGCTACCTCTACCAACCATCGAGTACACCTCGAGTCTACAGCTTATATTCGTTTGCCCAGGTCCTCGATCACCTCGAGCTTCATGTTCGGGCACCACCAGGTCCCTCCTCCGACCAACAATCCTACTCGAAGCCCGACACTCGACCCCTTCCCAGCCAGCCAACGCCCATAGCCTGCCACAGCCTGACACTTCCACCAACTGGGGCGGACTACCCAACACAATGGGGGACAGTAACAGCGAACTCTATGTGGCCATCGCTGCCCTGCTCATATCTCTCGTAGCTCTGGCTGCTTCTCTGCTTCAAGTCGCCCAGCAGTACTTCGCTTCTGCCACCGGCTACGCTAGCTGCGATGAGAAGGTCATCGGCAAATGGTCAACCTCGACAAAACGCTCTTTAAAGCCATACGAGTTTCGCTTCGAAGTCCAGTACCAGGCTCCCGTCATCTTCCTCTGCCGACTTGATAACACGAATGGTCCCGTTCCGGACGTAGATATCATCCCACTCGTTGGTAGCCCGGAGAGCAGACAGAAGAGCTGGAGTGACATTCAGGAGGATGGTCGCAACACACAAAAGTCGAGCCAAGCTCCGAAGGAAAAGTCCCTGAAAGTAAAACAGAAAGAAGCCATCCACACCGCCGACAACGAGCTAGCTTCTTGGGTTACTCTTTTAGCCGCCTTTCAGCGTATGGAGCATGATTCGAGAGATTGGCAACAGGGCCTCCTCCGCAAGGGCCCGACCCAGCCTCCGGCTGGAGGCTCGTGCGACACACTGCTGAAGCCGGAAGAGATCACCGATGTGGAGAATAAACATACTCTGGTCGTTGCCCTGCAGAAGAAGACGAAGAGCTGGGACACCATGCCGGCGGGCGTGAAGAAACCTTATGCAACGACGACCTGGTGCCACATGGTGGAGATGGCTGCCCTGCTCGGTATATACTGGAGCGAATTTGACCGCTCCCATGACCGTTACAGGGCCGAAGGCAACGGTTACATGTTGACTGGCGAGAAGATGACCGACCTCGGCATCATGTTCACTTTCCAGGTCTATGGGAAGAGCGATTTCCGAGCCAACCGCATCATCCCGGTTGAAGAGGTGAAGGATCTCTGCTTTGGAGTTGTGCCCACCATCTTTCGGCGACCCGAAACCGTTGATGCGCGGCGCCTCACGGACGACCGCCAGGACCTCAGCATGCTCAACTTGTCCAACCGGATCGACATCTCGGAGACGCTCGGTCTCATCGGTTGCAACACGAATACTGTCAACTACTTTGCCCGGGACGATGCCCAGAACAAAAGGGTCGCGCATCTCTTTCCAAGTAAGCATTCCACCATCTTCGTGCTGGTCATCCCAGAGCTAATCTCTTTTCAGTCGCTTTCGAGATCATCGGCATGCTAGGTCGCACTCTTCACATCGAACACAGTGTCTTCCGATGCCTTCCCAACCCAACCATGTACTTCTGGAATACCAAGACATTTTCGTTGCCGAAATTGCTCGACGCTTACCTAAAGGAATCAGTCAAACGCGGCGTCTTGAACAACAAGGACTCGGAGATCATGCAAGCTATTCGACGACACGGCAAGAAGATAAAATTGCAAATGAGACGTGCGGGCAACGACGGGCGCTCCAGTTTCATGCTTCTCGACACCCTACATTATGCTCTTAACGACACTGACGAAGTTTTGACCGGCAAAGCGAAGGAACAACGACCCCCTCTGCCGCGACAGGGCACCACATACTCCAACCAAAATCCGGGACTACCTGTCACGAGGACAGCTGAACAGAGACCAAGGAACGCCATAGAGGATGAAGCCGAGACCATCCGTCGGCAAAAGGTGACGGACGTGATGCGTAGCCACATTCAGGAGGTCTTGCAGGGTCTCAATGAGAAGGCAAATGAGAAGGATGCCGAAGCCCAGAGTCCTGTCCAATTCGACGGCGTCACCGCACGATTTGAGGACATAGATTCGGCGGCACCCGAGGACAAGCAAGCCAAGCTTATGGAAGTCTATTTCCAGGTGATCCGCAGCAAGGTCATCGGCACAGCGCTGCGATCGACCAAACGGCGCGAATCCACAACGCCCACGCCGCAGCTGCCGATCCCGGGAATCAAGAAGCGTCGCACAGAGCACACAATCGCGGAAGGCCCCGAAGATGGCGAGGAGGACGATGGAGAGGAGGAGGAGGAAGAAGAGATCGAATTATGGACGTTGCCGCCGGACGATGTCTCGCACGAAGATATCTGGTGCACGCTCGTGTTCCGCATGATCTGCTGGCTAATGCTGCACGATTTCAACAAGAACGACAAACAGCTTTCGAAGAGTGAGCTTCGTGGAAGTCGATTGCCCATTTACATTGCATGAGGCTTGATCGGATATGCGGGGCAGACGAGCAAACGCCTGGAAGGAATCTTATGAATAACGACATGCAGCGAAGCATATGATAGAAAATTGGATAGCTCATCTTGATTCATGAAATAGCCCCCACTGTTTATTACGTATGTCCAAGGCCATGCCACGTCTACTCCCAGTCAGCCTGATACACTTTGCGCTCATACTCCGAGACCTCACGGCATCGGCTTCGGCGTGGGCTGGCTTGGCTGGCTATAACTGTGGCGTAGATGTGGCTGGGCGGGATGACTCAGCGAGCAGTGCTGAGGGGCAAAAGCGAGATTTCATCTCCAACAAACGTGCAATTGACTGGATCATCTACGACATACGGTGGGTGGTTGTCAATCGGGTTTCACCAAACAATATGTTTGACGCCACAGTGAGGACGCGACGATGAGATGGCATCAGACTTTCTCTCAGAGTCTCAAATGAGGGACCGAAGGTGCCGGCCAGCCGCCCCAAGTCTGACCGCCCCGAGTATCAGTGCTTCAAGGGGAAACATCTTCTGCGGGATACTACATTCAGCACGCGAGTATGAACATGGCAAGGCCCAGGTAAGCAAGCTAGATAATTCGGTATGCTGGGTAGATGTAGAATGAAGTGTGCAGTCAAAAACGTGATCCTGGCGTGAACATGAGGAGGGAGAGGAATGACAATGACGCGAAGCTGTCTCAATACAAGGCAGCGCCTTCAGGAATACCTCACTGGCACGATGCTGCCGAATCGACTCCTGATCGCACCTAAAGCCCTGGCGTCGAGACGCTGGTGGAATCAAGGAATAAAGGAGCCTCATGCACTGGTCCGTGCGCGCAAGCCATTGTTAGCGATCAAGTACCATGTGCGGGAAGATCGTGGGGAGAGTGACATTACATGCTAAGGTGCAGGCAAGCCCCAAGCCTGACTCGTTTGAGAAGAACCCCTCGGCTACCGAAGAAAAACTCGCCTAGGCCCAAGGGAGGCGAGGTGAACAGGGCACAGAACAAGGAGGGAGGGAGGGGGTTAGGGGGTGGGCACCGAGGGGCGCAGGACGACAGTGCGTGCACAGTGCCAAGCAGGGGCAACGTCTGTTCCCGACCTCTCGGTGTTCCCTTGTGTGTCGCTCTTGCCGCTGCTTCAGACGCACTTGGCACTGGGCCACTGGCCACTTAGCCACTAATAACCCACTGGCAGGCAAAAAGAGGGTCAGACTTTGGATGCAGGTGCAGTGCACAAGGCAAGACCCAAGACCGGGCTTTACGGGCAAGTGCAATGGCGGGTCCCGGTCTGAAGGCAGGAAACACGAGTAGAACCACCAGACGGACACATTCCTCCTCCTCCATCACCGCCCGCTGGTTCCCTCAACCTATACGCAGCGGGACTTCACACATCGCCCCCTCTTCTACCGCCGACGTTGCGAGACTACTATTGCACCTCTTCCGACTTCATTTGTTCGACCGCCGCGATCTGTCCTCCCTCGTATCCCCGAAGGCGACTACAACTGGAGGGAACAAGGGACAAGACACAGCACGACAGGAGGCCGAATCCCCCGCCCTTTTACTCAGCCGTACTCGACCATGATCCTGACCTGGCCTTGACGAACGCACCTCTTTTCGACCTCGATTTTTACGAAGCACAACGTTTCAGTTCGGGTTTTCGGGCTGCCATCTACACCTACAAGCACGACAGAGCCAAGCCTCTCCCACTGGTTGTCATCCCTGACGAATCGTCGCTGGAGGCGGAACACATCTACGGTCAAATCAGCACTTGCCTGTCGTTGGTCTTCTTGCGTGATCGACCGCCGATACCGCCCACAAACTTGTCGCCTCGATTCACACCCTTCTTACTTTTACCGGACGCGGGTCTTCACGACCCTGCCGCCGTCATGACTCCTTCGCCAGGTCCCCCGCACGCAGCCGCGGAAGCCAGGCGACCGGCTTCCAGCCAGATCGTCTCGGTCACCTTCGACGAGGACAACAAGGCCGCCCTCGGCCCCGACACATCCCATTTGCACTTTGAGGTCTCCGAATGCATCGAAACCAAGACTGTCACGACGACGACAACGACTAAGAGAACGTACCCGCCTGTCCATGTCCGCGATGCCCGGCCTCTCGGTCAATTGGACGGCAAGGAGTACCCACTCGCCAACAAGCCACTCCCGCCCGAGCTGGCCAGTTTCTCATACAGCATCCCTCACGTCGCCCAACAAGGTGTCGACCAAAGTGTTTTTAGGTCTCTCCCCAAGAAGGTATTTGGCGTATTTTCCCCCCAACCCTCGCCGCGTTTTGCCGTGGATGCTGACCGCACGGTGTAGCGCACAGGTAAACCCCTGCCAGTAAGACATTTGACAGGCCTTCTCAAAGACGACGAGTCCACCCAAGAATCCTCCCGTATCATCCCCAAGTCCCCCACAGAGGCCTACTCCCGACGATCGCGGCAACTCAGCGCCCGACAGGAATCCCCCGACCTGACGTCGACCCCTTCCCTCACGAAACAATCGAAGGACCTGAAAGAGGGTGGCTTACCTCACCCAGACTCGGTGTCCAACCGACTTCGCCGTCACCTCGCTCGCAACACTCAGCGCGAAAGGCCATCCGGCTTCCTTGCCACGCCCGACACATCTGAAATTGCTGGCAGCAGCACCGACAGCCTCACGCGTCCTAGGTCAAGACACCTCAGCAGAAACAGCCGCACACCCGAAGCTACCAGCATCCCGGCCGCTCCTCAGATGCCAGAGGCCCCCAGCCCTGCCGACAGCCCGGCCCACACCGTCTTCAGCAGCAATGTGGCCACCCCACCCATTACCGACGCGGATGATGAGCCGTTTGGCGACGCCGACGAGTCACTGCAACAATCCATTCGAGCTCTTAGCGCTCGTCCTTCTTTCGACACGGTAGCTGCACAGGACGCGAGTCTGCCTAGTCCCAGGCTGTCCCCCACACTGGCTGCCGCTCAACTTCACTCGGCAGACTCGGAGGACGTCGATGGAGAGAGTGCCCTCGTCACCACTGGCGACGGCCTTCGTGATCGGCCTTGGTACCACGAGTCACAGACGGCGGATGAGTTCGACGACTACTCCATCATGTCGACCGGTGATGGTTCGCGAACTCCAGGTGGTATCGCCGACCCTCAGCATACGATGTTCGACGTGCGATCCATGATGGAGACATTCGACTCCATGCCAAACGAGATGAAGAGTTTTATCATGTATCAATTTCTGCGACGCTGCCCGCGAAAGACCCTTCGACTTGTGGCCGACGCCGTCACTCCTGCTCTCAAATGCGACTTCTTGAAGCAGCTTCCCCTTGAGCTCAGCTTCAATGTTCTGTCATACCTCGACCACCAAGATCTCTGTCGCGCGGCTCAAGTCTCCAAGAATTGGCGTAACATCATCGATACCAACGAAACCGGCTGGAAAGAACTGTTCGACCGCGATGGCTTCACTCTACCCAAGGGTGAGCTCGACAAGGCCATCACACAGGGCTGGGGCTGGCAAGACCCTGTTGGTGCCATGGGTGCCGAGGTCGATCTTAGCAGGATCAACCTGATGAGTTCGCAGGAGACCGAAGCCACCAAGACCCTTACGAAGCCCGACCCTACCGCGAAACTCAGGAGCGCGAAGAGAAAGAGGGGTCTTAACATTGGCGGCGCCGACCGATCCAAGCGGAGGGCCAGCGCGCAAGAAACGGCCCGTGTCGAGGCCGCCCATGGTGTGGCAAGGCAGCACAAGTCGGCAGGTCCTCTTTCGGCCGCTAATGCCGCTGCGGCCGCTGTGCCGAACCCCAAGATGGGCCTTCCCAGCCTTCAGAAGCTGCACCTTTACAAATCTCTCTACCGCCGCCACCACATGATTCGACAGAGTTGGACGAGCGGCAAGGTCAAGCCTGGCCATGTCGCTTTCGCAGCCCATCCTCGTCACGTTATTACGTGTCTACAGTTCGACGAGGACAAAATCATTACGGGCAGCGATGATACGCTTATTCACGTCTACGACACAAAGACGGGCAAGTTGCGCAAGAAGCTAGAGGGTCACGAGGGAGGCGTCTGGGCGCTACAATACGAAGGCAATGTCCTCGTGTCGGGCTCCACGGATCGGTCAGTTCGCGTCTGGGACATCGAGAAAGGGTTCTGCACCCAGGTGTTCTACGGGCACACAAGCACCGTTCGCTGCCTCCAGATTTTGATGCCCAGCGAGATTGCCAAATCACATGACGGGTCACCCATCATGATGCCGCCCAAGCCGCTCATCATTACTGGGTCTCGTGACAGCCAGCTCCGCGTGTGGCGACTCCCCGAGCCTGGCTCTCGTCGCTATATCCAGACGGGCCCGCCTGCCAACGACGCGGACTGCCCCTACTTCATCCGCACACTCACCGGCCACACTCATTCCGTTCGTGCCATCTCTGCCCACGGCGACACGCTCGTCAGCGGGAGTTATGACAGCACGGTCCGTGTCTGGCGGATCAGCACGGGTGAGTCGCTTCACGTTCTTCACGGTCACTCGCAGAAGGTATACAGTGTAGTGTTGGATCACGAGCGCAATCGGTGCATCTCTGGATCGATGGACTCGTTGGTCAAGATTTGGGACCTTAACACGGGCGCCTGTCTGCACACGCTCGAGGGACACAGCTTGCTCGTCGGGCTGCTGGACCTGCGTGAACAGAGGCTCGTGTCGGCTGCGGCTGATAGTACCTTGCGCATCTGGGACCCGGAGAACGGCAAATGTCGGAACGTCTTGACGGCTCATACTGGCGCTATTACCTGCTTTCAGCATGACGGTCGAAAGGTGATTTCCGGCAGCGAGAAAACGGTGAAGATGTGGGACATTCGCACGGGCGAGCACGTCCAGAACCTCCTGACCGACTTGAGCGGCGTATGGCAGGTCAAGTTTGACGAGCGACGCTGCGTGGCTGCTGTCCAGCGGGGCAACTTGACTTATATTGAGGTGAGTGACTTGCATCACGAGAGACTTCCTCTTGCTAACAGTGAGGCTACAGATTCTTGATTTTGGAGCTGTTCGCGACGGCCAGCCGCCCGAGGAGCTGGGCGAGCGCAAACTGCTCAATGAAGCCGAGCACAGCACATTGATGGCCGCCGAAGAATTGTAGTATGGCGGACGGAACATGAAACCAGCATTCACACGGAACGGCGAATGGGGCGCGGAACATGACGACTTGATTCTTACTGCATCACCATACCCATTACGGCACGACAGCATGATCAGCAGGACGATTACGGGGATATTGTCGAGGACTTGCTATTGGAATTCTTCTTGGCGTTTGGTTTTGGCGGCATCAGAACGCCGCGGGGTGGCGGAGGGTTTGGAATGCACATATGCGTTGCCGGCTGCATATTTGTACGCTTAATTTTTGGCCTTCGAGGATCGGACGTGTGCGCTCGCCCACAGATGTGAGGTCTGTATACTTTGACTCAGTTCAGCTCGACTGGTAACTCGGCTGTTCAAGCAGCACAATGTATACATACAATATGGCATTGCGATTCTAATGAGATGATGACTGACACGGAGTATTGTCGTGGGACTACGAAGGTGAGAAGGTGACTTAAGAGGCTGCGGTACACGAGCAAGTGAGAGGAGGTGGGAGCTATGGTCCCAGTAGTCAAGGCTCGCTGTGTTGGAGCGCGGCACCGCGAATTTGGGCGACGATGTTGACCGTGCAAGACCAATTTTGGCGAGGTTTTACGGTAAGATCAACGAACAGCCGTCACCTTGACCAGGCTCGGGCCACTTTGAGCGACGCCGGCCAATTTTGGTGCTTAACCTCGCCGTATTGTGTATAGACACAAGGTTGACTTGTTACGGAAGCAACTAATCTAGGCGATTTTTCTTGTCAAGGTCGATTTTGGGCGGTAAGTCAAGTCCTTGTGCGAGGACGTCGCTCAGTGTCACCATGTATAAGACTACATACAGGATCCGTCGAGGTTTGAGTTATCGACATCATCAATCATTCCTCAATCAGCTTCATACCGGTAAACTCAGCACCTCTAAAGTGTCTTGTCCCAGCAAACCATGTCAGTCAACGAAGTTCTCGTCACGGGCGCCAACACAGGCATTGGCCTCGCCGCCGCCCGCCAACTCGCCGTCCAACCCAACTACCACGTCAGCATCGGCTCTCGAAACCCTGAAGCCGGCACCGTAGCCGCAGACGCCTTACAAGCAGACGGGTTACCCGTCTCATCTATCCAGCTTGAACTTCTTTCAAACGAGTCCATCAAGGCCACAGCCGCATATATCGAGAAGACACACGGCAAGCTCGTCCTCATCAACAATGCCGGCGTCCTTCTCGACACCTCCGCCGCCGAATCTGGCACGCCGATCCGAGAGCTATACAACCAGTCCTTCGGCCCCAACGTCATCGGCACCGCCTGCATTACGGAAGCCGTTCTCCCTCTTCTCCTCAAGGCGTCCATCCCGCGTATCGTCTTTGTATCGTCGCGCATGGGCTCGCTGACTGAGTCGCCAAACGAGAACACGATGTACTATTCTACCGACTACAAGGTGTACAATGCCAGCAAGGCGGCGGTGAACTTTTTGGCCATCGAGTACGCCAGGATCTTGAAGCATGTGGGCGGCAAGTCGAATGCTGTTTGCCCTGGGCTGGTGAGCACCAAGTTGACGGGGTTTCTGCCATATGGGACGACGACGGAGATTGGAGCGAGGAGGATTGTTGAGGTTGCGCTTTGCGGAGAGGATGGACCGACCGGTACGTTTTCGGATCAGAATGGGACGATTGCGTGGTAGGAAGAGTGAAGCTCGCGGGCGGAGGTGATAGCGGCAGGAGTCAGAGAAAGACGAGATATTGGTATGCCTCAGGTTCTGGCCGCAAAAGAAGCATTCTCCTACTTCGAGTCTCGTTATGGCCATCCATCAAGCGAAATGTTGTGATGGTGAGACAAGAAATTCGTGCTTCAGCGCTGGCTGGCCAAAGCCCTAGACAAATCTCCCATTATTTCTGGGATGAGGTCGAGCACGGTACCTTAGGTCCAGATGACGGTCCCCGATATGTGCCCTTGGCCTCGAGCATCCTCAACTTGCCAGGACTCCGTGCTGAGAATATGTCTCCTCGTCAAGCGTCGTAGCAACGTTCAACATAAAACCCAGCGAGCCCGCAGCCGCATTCCAGGCATCCAGTCGTCCTGCATTTCTCTCACTGTTAGGATCAGCATGAACATCGATCAGATCCTGAAAGGTGTGCAATGTCTCCACGGAGCCAGCAGACTCGACACGCCAGGCTTCCTCCGAGCGTGCCATCCAGATAGCCTCGGGGCATGGAAGGGCAAAGGTACGGTAGAGTTCGAGAAAGTTGCACTGCTTCGCGACCCGGACAGATACGACCTGAGCGACGAGGAACCATATGCAGGAGAGCCTGGGAAGATTTCAGCAGTTGCCAGGACTGACGGTCCAGAAGAGGAGGAGGAGCTGACCTTGAGCGAGACTCGGTGAGGAGGCGGCGATCCCCATGCAGCTGGTCAGGCTGGCGGGCAGGGGCCCATCTCGGGGGCGGATGAAGGGAGGAAACGTGCTTCTTCGGAGCATCATTGTTGGAAAAGATCGTAGTGTTTGGAGGATGAAGTTGCAATTCATCCTCGCGGCTGGATTGACAGGTCTTACAATGGAGAATGAAGAGTTGAGGGGGGAGCAAGGGCCTTGCTTAGGTCGAAAGGCCGTGGGTTGAGATGAAGCGTGGTCAGAGGATCATTCTTGCTGGTAACGTCACATAAGGAGAAGTCAAAGGCTTGGCCTGGAGACATCACTTGTGAGGAGGGCGAGACACCTTCAAGAACTGATGTGTCTGCGTCTCTGCTGTCTGAGACTTGGCTTTCTTCCAAATAGATGCCAGAGTCGAAGGCGTAGGACTGTGGCACCATGGCTAAAGGCAGTGAGTCGTCATTTGAGAAAGAAGCCCCGTGACGACCTGCACGCACCTCGGCGCCATTATATGAACATTTAAGCCCCTTCTTGACGCAGCGCGAGCATTGTCCCTCTAGTGAGCACTTCTGCTTCGACATACTACATTCCCGACATGGGCGTGGACGAACACGAGGGCGAGTACTCGCTCGACGGCAGTATGCCACGTGTCGGTTGAGTTGCCCTTCTGTTAGGTGTTTAGCGGAGGTCGTCAAAAGGAAGCACATCTTGTGCTCACTTTGACTGAAAGGCTTCTGACAGATGTGACAGAAGAGCACACAGGGGTTAGTCATTTCGAATGATGGAGCAGTAGCGATCATGGCGAAGGAGTAGTCTGCGGAATTTTGTGAAAGAGCTTTTGCGTCGCCAATACACTGATGATATCTGCTGCAACGGCGCATGAGATGGATCATGATGTTGATGGCTGATTGGAAACATCAATTTGTCAGCACTGGTGGATGAGAGGGCCCGACTGATGATGTTCCGCCGAAGCCTTCCAGCGGCTAACGGTGTGAGGCGGCCTTCGCAGGTTGCTACATAACTCAGTGGACTGGCATTCTTCTTAATCTAGGTGGAGTGGGAAGATGCAACTTGCTGAACACTAGAAGTAATAGGCAGCGAGATATCGTGAGCTTCGCGAAGAATTCGGGGTCGTCATTGGCAACGCGGTGGTGCAGGCAGAAGCGAGCCTTGTATTCTTTGGTTGCCTAATGTTGAGGAATCCCCGCCAATCTTTGTATTTATTCCGCGACATGTCTCCTGTACCTACGGTACCTTACTTCGAGACCTCTACAACAACTCATCGACCAAATTGCAACAAAATGACATAGTTGCAGCTCCAAGTCATTTCAAATTCGTCCAGATCCTCGTCCTTGGTTACAGGCCGAGGTAACAACCCAGGAACTTCTTCAGTGAGCCGACAGTCGACACACCAGCGATCACCATGACCACACTCACCAGCTTCACCCCCTTCATGGACCTCCCGCCGGAACTCCGCGATGACATTTGGCTCCTCGCCCTCCCACCCCAGCGAGTTTTCCACGCCGCCCACACGACCTCAGACGCCTCCTGCCCGCCAAGAACACACGCGATGACCTTTCACAATCGCCCCACCCCGCCCACCGTCCTCCAAGTCTGCACCCAAGCCCGTGACGCCGCCCGTCGTGCCGGCTTCATCCGGTTCCCACAGCCCGGCCCCACCCCGGGCATCTGGTTCAACACCCGGACTGACATCCTCTACCTTGACTCCGATCACCGCGACGCCCTCACAGACGTCCCTCCCTCCTCTTCCCCCTCCTGCGACTATTCCAAGGTTCTCGAGCTCCGACTCATCCGTCACATCGGCATCCAATGGTGCGGCGGATCTCCCGACTGGTCGCGCCCCATCGAGTCCCAGACCGGCGACCGCCTCAAGGCCTTCTGGCGAGCCATCTTGGACGCGTTGGCGAAACACATGCCCCTCGTCACTACGCTGCATTACATGGCGCCCTTGGTCCACGGGGCCGAGCAAACGGGCCTAAAGGCTTTTCCAATTTTGCTAAGGCCCTTGTCGAGGGAAGCAAGGGCCATCGGATTCACCATGCGAAGTCCGCCATGGGGGGAGGTGCACGCTAGATTCTTGAAGGTCCTCGAAGAGTTGGAGGCTGAGGGAACCCTGAAGACGAAGGTTCCGGTGATTCTGGCCTGGCGTTTGTTAAGAGAAAACCCTTTGAAGATCTGCTATGGGGAAATAAGGGCAAACCTGAAGTAAATTGTGTTGCTTTTGAGCTGAGCATGCGGGACTCCTGGTCGAGAAACGTAACATATTGTGTTGATCAGTGAGGTCCATGGGCTCAGATAGACGAAGATTTAGAAAAACAACCCAAGACGGAATGGTGTAAGCGAAATATCTTCACCAATTCTAGCCCAACATCACATTACGACTATGATCTTATGAACCTTTCGCCAGCATGTTTTAAGCCGTTCTTGGCTTCGAATATCTTGATGCAGAGCTGCTGAGGTCTCGGACCTCCAATCGGTCGTCATATCATGAAGCGATCTGCAAGAACACAACAAGCACAGCAGCGTATCTATCCTTCGTGTCAGCTGCGTACTCATTCTCGGTATTTCCTTATCAAAGCTTACCCTGCTGTTGCTGCCACCGCCTCTGAACGCCTGGCCCCTGAGCTGAAGGTCACCAGGGGCAGAAACACAACGATGAAGGCGGTGATGACGCTCAGCCGCGGCACACGGGCCGTGACAAAGGCAAGAATCCACAACGGCGCCACAAGCATCGTCAAACCGACCGAGACGGTAACGGCATTGACGAAAACGTCGATGCGGGTGTCCGAAAGATAATGAACATGACCATCGTCATCGGACCGTTTCTCCCACATGCGAAGGAGGCGGAACCGCGGCGATCTCTCGAGTAATAGGCGCAGTGGCGTGATGGGGTTCGGGGCCAGAGGAACAAGGTCGCTGGTCTTGGTGATGAAATTGGTTTCCGGGAGAGAAATTGCGTTCCCCTGATTGAAGAACCAACTCGACACGCTTTCCACGTTTTTCTGGCGAGGCTTCGGGCGTGAGCGGAGTTCAGAATAGCGAATCAGTAGCTCATCTGAATATTCTCAATATTAGCAAAACACCCTTTGGCATCTGAGCATCCCGTTTAAAGAAGTTCTTCTCACAGTATTCACGTAGCTTCTGGTCAATCTCAACCATGAGCGCGACTATCGTTTCAGAAGTCTCGTCTCGGAAGGTCCCGTTGTGTACGTCTGTTGCTTCCTTCTGCATGAACGTCGTCTCGAGCATCTCGAGTTGATCCTAGAGCTCTGACAGTTCATCTTGGCGTGCAAGCAAGGCTCTGGCACCCAGCTCGCCAAAGTGTCGAAAAACAAGAAAGTCGTTGTCTGAGGCTGCAAAACGGTAGAATCCTCGGTAGCCAATGTACTTCCATGGCTTCCCGTCATATCTAGCAGGCATGGAGCCTGATTTCTCATCGACGCACGTGGCCATGTTAGGATCGGGGTTTCTTTAGAAGGGCGTTCACGACCAAACTGTTGACCACGTTGATCGTTCGCGTTCTTATTCATGCCTCTCGTCTGCGACTTCTTGATTTCTTGTCAACTTATCAAATGAGAAAACAAACACGAATAACGACGAACGGAGGCCTGACACCGCCGCGTGACCCCGTCAACTACCTCACCTATGTAAGTGAGGTACCTTTACAGGGCAATTATGGAGGTCAGTCTCTTTGGGCGGAGCGTCTGTGTTTTGCGACAGCCACAATGCATCCTACCTGAGCGATGTGGTGGTGGCCTCATGATAAATTGTACCCTCACGCATCCAAAACCACAGAACAATCGTCACGCTGCACGTTTCTCTTCTTGCATATTATATGATGTAACCTTGCTTAGTCGACTGGATCAGACGCGGGGCGTTGTATGTGTCCACTGTCCAGCCACGCTGTCCACCGCTGATCACACCCATCTGGAGTCCGCCGGTGTCAGCCTGGAGGCTCTCGCAAGGCGTTATCTTCGTATCCCCAGCCTAGAAATGCGACGGCCATCGCACCTCATGGTTCCCCTATACCGTTACTTTCAACACAGCTGCTTAAGCACAATTACCTCGAAAGGCAGAAATCCGCGCCGACAGCCGAAAACCCGGACAGCGGATGGAGTTCCAGCAAGAGGACCCTTGAAGGGCCGTTGCTGGACGCTGGGGAAGTGACTCGGAAGAAGCAGTCAGTCAGACCCAAGACGTCATTTATCGACGTCCCACCACCCGTGCCTCGGTCGAAGCGAATTTTCGGCACGAGAAACTTCCTTGCCGGCAGCTGTGCACACGCGGGTTCTCGAGAAAAACGACAACAGCAAAATTCGGGACCACCGTTCTTCTCCAGCACGCGATAACAGCCGTCCTTTGGCCGCACCAGCCGGGTGTCAACGGGTCTGGGGAGTCGTCAACAACTCCATGAGACTTGAATGTCAGAATGACGAACAGACCACTTTCTGACCTTTCTGCAAGTTATGCTGCGACTCTGACAATTAGTCCGGATGCGAAGCTGCAGAGGGAGAACACTGGGCTGGGCCGGGGGCGCACGCTTGGAATTGCATACAATGCACCTTGTGGAAACGAACCGACTGCCGCGTCTTCGTCACTTTCCGCTGCTTTCCGAAGAAGACGCCGGTGTAGAAGAATCCGTCACATATAAAGAACGAATGCTGACTCGAAAATATATGGATGCCGCGGGACGTGGCCTGGTAGTCTCGCCATCATCAGGGCTCTTCGGCCAGCATGTCGAATGATCAAGGACACACGGAGAGTGTAAAGAACCGGAGGTCGTTTCAGTCCCCGAAGTAAGAACCGTACGCACTTTAACCAGGCCCGTCTATCATAGTCACAATATGTCAAAAACTTCATGTGACACTTTTGGGCGAACAGTTAACGACCATACCCCCTTGGGTCGGAGACTTGGCAGTGCGGTCTGCACGATCCACAGCGAAAGGATTCTGTCCGGAGGCGCAGAAGGGAATAGAAGCCTCGCAAGAAGAATCCAGCAGACCGTCTCAACAACCCGTGTTCACGTCCGCGCGGAACGATGGGGCCGACGACGAGCAACCTCGGAGCCTCTCCCTGTCCTCTTCAACATCCCACGATGCTTCCACAGCCTCTTTATCCAAGGGAGCTCTAAGTTTCATCAGCCACATCAATCCTTGATTTGGAGTCAACCGGCTCTCTTCCATTCAGCTGGAGGAGCAACTTCTGTCAAAAACACAGAACGTGCCCGTGTGACTGCTTCTTGGCAGATTTCACCAGCCATCGACTTCTCACGTTGATTGCCACCGAGATGGATAAGCAAATAATTGCTAAAGAGGCCTCACAAGGGATACTGTCCCGCGAGATGACGGAGTTTTGTGAGCTTTCGAGGCACAAAGAGTGTAGTCCTGCGGCGGGTTCCAGGTGCCTCTGTGGGAGGCTCGTTGATTATTACATATTCAACTAATGGTTCTCGCTTGCCATTGAGTCCATCGTATGCTTGTTTTGGTTGCCGTCTTCAGCCGCTTTCTGCATTCCAGATATCGTTGATTTATTCGCCACATCACTTATCTTCAGGTCCATACTCGGCTTCGAGGGCAATCATCCTCCACAGGCTTGACGGAGGCTTGTATGCATGCGCATGTCCGTAATGAACACCGGCACGGGAGGCACACCAAAGAGTCGGAAATATTCCGATGACATGTATTCCGGTGCTCGGCAAGGGTAGCTGCAGCTTTCCCAAGATACCGGTAAGCCTTGCGATTGACAAAGGTGCAAACTTTCGCTCAACGTGCCGATAAAGCTAGGTAGTCGCGTGTTACTGACCCCAAGGGAATGAGTGTTACTGACCCAAGGAAATGAGTGTTACTGACCCAAGGAAATGAAATGATACTGGTATCAACGTCTGGGGCTTGACTCGCAGCACCACCAAAGTCTAATAGCACCTTCTACTTTCAGTTTAGGGGAGGGCAATGCACTGGATAACCGCTCCGCCGGGACGCCGACTCGGAGGTGAGGTACCCCGCAGAAGCTCGTTCAAGGAGGATTCACGACGATCCGCAGATGAGGATGCTTTAAAGTAGCGACTTTGCCACGTTGATGGACGAGTCGAATGGTGTAAGGATAAACAACGGAGTCCATCCAAGTCTGTCTGTAAAATGTTGAACCTGCGATCATTCGTCTTGCTCCTCTGCGGCGCCTCCGGCCTAGCAGAGGCCCAAAGCAGGGGTTCATGTCATGGACCAACAGCACCGTCATTGTCATACGCCAACATCACTTCAGTGCTCGATGAAGTCCTCGCCCGCGGGTACCTGAGAGTCGGCACGACCGGCGACTACAAGCCCTTCACCTACCTGGTGAACAATGCCTCGTCTCTGCCCAACGCGACGGCCATCAACACGACCTACATTGGCGCCGACATTGACGCAGCCCAGTCCCTCTCGAACGCCCTCGGCCTCCCGGAAGCGCCGCGACTCGTGCACACAACCTGGTCCAACATCACCTCCGATCTCGGGGCCGGGAAATTCGACATCGTCATGGGCGGCGTCAGCGTGACCCTGACGCGCGCGCGCACGGCATTCTTCGGCACCGCCGTGCAGCGCGTCGGCAAGACGGCGGCCATCCGCTGCTCGGACGCCGACAAGTACACGGACCTGGCCACGATTGACCAGGAGGGCGTCCGGGTGGCTGTCAACCCCGGCGGCACGAACGAGGCCTTTGACCGGGCGAACCTGGAGAAGGCTACGATTGTCATGGTGGCGGACAACAATGCTGTTTACCAGGCTGTGCTCGATGGAGAGGCGGACACGATGATTTCCGATCTGATCGAGGTCGAGCTGCAGGTGCACCTTCACGAGGGGGATCTGTGCATTGTCAACCCGGATGAGCCGTTCAACTTTGAGGAGCTGGGTTACGCCATTCCGCAGGATCCTGCGTGGAAGCACTTTGTGGATGCGTGGGTGCATGTGCTGCAAGGCAGCGGTGCGTGGAACACGACTCTGGAGAAGTGGCTGGACTACAAGTGGCCGTTGGTGTGAGGGATGTTGACTGTTTAGAGATTAATGGAAGGATGATGAGATTATGCGCGGTGCTGAATGTTCTGGCTGTGGGTTCGATTCATGGTGAAGCTCAAGAAGCGTGAAGTTCATCATGACGAGTGTCCTCGGCAGAGGTCCCTATTTGGCCACTCCATGAGCACTTGGATTTATAGAGGCAAAAAGGGACAGAACTGGTGATGTGTGTGTATTCCACTAGAGGCAGGCAGGTGGGCCTGGAACTACGGACTTAGTAGGCGACGGGGCGCACGGACCCTAGGGCGTAGGGCACGGACTACTAACACCCCCCTATAGGCAAAACTGCTAGCTAATAATAGCTATAAGGGCTTCCCGTAGGCACCTTATAATAGGCCACTTCCCTAATTCTAGGACTCTAAAAATACTATCTCCCGACTAATTAGAACGTAGGATTCCTCTATAAAAATAGGAAACCTAAAAATAGTAATAGGAATCGAACCCTAGCGGACTTATTCGGTTACGGCGACGAGGCGTAACTATCGTACGAATTCGATATATTTATTAATTCTAAGGCCTTTAGTAAGGCCGTCGGCAGGTATTTCCGTAGAGGGTACGTAGCGAAGCTCGAAATCGCCTGCTACTATACGTTCCTATACCTATTTATACTAAATATCGATATAACGAGTACGCGCTACGTTTAGTAGATTAAAGGTAATTATAAGGGTATTCTAGCTATTAGTTAGGAGGATAAGAGGCTTTAGAATTACTACCTTAAAGGCCGAAATCGTATCCCTAATCTAATTAAGGGTAATACTTATAGGAGTAAGGTTAATAAATTTAGCTTCTAAAGTACTAAGCGTTACGAACTATTACTTACGAGCCTTCTAGGCGATAGGGGTACTAGCTAAGAAGATAACGTATCCTCCTATAGAAACCCTTCTAGTATAGTCTCCGTATAAGGTATCGCTTACGGTAAAGAGCTCGATATTAGGAGCCTTATAATACTTAATACCTATCGAGGTAGTACCTTTAAAGTACTAAAATATATACTTAACGGCTATAAGGTACTCGTAAGTTAGTCTACTATTACCTTCGTAGAGCTTCGAGACTATAAAACTAATATTAGGGCGGCTATTATAGCTAAGGTAATTAAGGGCTCTAGTTATCTCTTAATACTTCTTTATAATATTAGTATTATAAGTAGGATTAGGAAGAAGTAGTATAGTACTTATAGCCTAAGGAGTCTTAATAGCGTTCGCCTAGTTAAAGCTAAAACGCTATAGGATCTTATAAGTATAGTCTCGTTAGTATAGTAGAGTAAAGCCTCCTACGCGGTCGTAAATAATATATATACTGATAAACTTATTAATAGAGGGTATTTCCTTAAGGTCGTAGATAGTCTTTAGTATCGTTATAGTACTATAAATAGCTATAGAAGAGGGTCTAGTAATAGTAATATCGTTAACATATATAAGAAGAATAACGTTAGTAGACTTATTATATAGAAGGCACGGGTTCTAGCTATACTAGTATACCTAAGGTTCTTTAACTTACTAAATAGGAACTAGAACTACTATAAGGGGGCTTCGCGGAGGCTATAGAGGGTACTATTAAGAAAGTAAACCCTATTAGTTCTATCTTTATATCTACGGGGCTATTAAACGTAAATACGACTACTTTTAGGGGTAGGGGCTATAAAGAATACGCTATTAAAGTTAACGACTATAAGGTAAAGGCCTAGGTATATTACTAAGGTAAAAAATAGGCGTACTAATATAGAGTAAGCTACTATAGCGTAGAGATCTTAAGCCGACTATTCGCCCTATTAACGGTTTCTATATACTACCTACCTAGCTTATAGGCGTTAAGGCGAGGTCTTAATATCTAGTACTTATATACCCGGAAGGACCTTAATACTAGTTAGGGGACTTACTAGGGACTAAGTCTTATAGTCGAGAAGGTTCTAAATCTACTTATTAAAGGTAGGCTTCTAGAGGTACTAGTTAGGGCTATTCTTCGTAGCGTTAATCGTCTTTAGGGCGTTAATATCCGAGGAGATAGCCGTAGCTTAGAGAACGGAATAGGTAATAGGCTATTTTAATAGAAGTACGAGGAGATCCTCTTCGTAATAGGTAGCTTATTCTACTAAGAGGAGAGCCCGGCTACTTAAGAAGCTATTATTAATACGGGTAGTAGTATATTACCCTCTAACGTACGGGGCATTACGGCTAGATCTACGGATCGGAGGCGCTATAATAGTACGAGGCTCCGGGGATAGAGGAGAAGCCTCCGTAAGAGGGTCTAGGGACTCCGAACGGGTTACGTTTAGGGGGAGGACTTCGTCCGGTTCTATAACGATATCCTTAAAGTTATTAGAGTACGAGGTATCTAAGTTAGTAGAAGCTATAGAGCTATTCTCTTAGAGAGGGTAAAGAATTAAAGTTATCGAGGGAATTAACTTATTAGGTAGAGGTATAACTTCCTATTAGCTAATCCTAATAGTCTCGGAATTAGTAACCTTAGCTATAACCCTATCTATAGGCTCTTTAAGAAGCTACTTAGGGGTATAGTTATTAAAGGGATTCTTAATAAACTTAGAGATATCGTAGTCGGCGAAAATAGTATCGTACTTAACGATTTCTATAGAAGGATCTCGTATAGGAAAGAGTTAGCCCTCGAAGAAGCGTATATCCCTATAGCGAATAATAGCTTCGCGTTCTAGTACGTATATATTAAAGATATAGCCGTAAGGGCTATCGAAGCCTATAAGGAAGCCTTTCTAGGTACGTACTTTAGTCTTATTAGCGTAGAGGGGGCGGAGAATACCCTTCTTATAAATATAAGTAACGTAGCTATAAGTATAGAGGTACTAAATAAATAGAGTCTAATAGGACTATAGTAGGCCGAGAGCTTTAGTAAGACGCTCTTAAGGAGCTTTACTATAGGGGTTAGAGGCCGTAAGTAGTAGGTTAATAACTTCTATTATAGTCTTTATAGTATATAGCTATAGAGTCTCTAGGAGACCTATAGCGATAATAATAGTACGCGTGCCCTCCGAAATAGTATAGCTAGCGTATTCCGCCGCGCTATTCTAGGCCGGAGTATTTAGTACTAAGGGTCGGAAGGCGACGCCTTCGTTAGCTAGTATTAGCTTAACCTCGAGGTTATTAAATTCGCTACTTCTATTATAGGTTATAGAGACGATAGGCAGACTAGTAGAGGCCTTAAAGTATTAAATAAACTTCTTAATAGTAAAGTAGGACTCCTACTTAGTCTTAGTCTTTATAAATAGGATCTAGTAGAAGCTACTATACTTATCGATTAGGTAGAGTATATAATAGAAGCTATCCTTAAGACTTAAGGGCTTAAATTTAATAAGATCTATAAAGATTTCGTAACTTAGAGTAAGAGCCTTATAAAGAATAGAACGGCTAACGATTTTAGTACTTTTTCCGAGGTAATAAGCCTTATAGTAGAAGTCGCTAACCTCCTACTAATCGAAGAGGATACTAACCTTCTTATAAGTATCGATAACGCGGCGCTTTCTAGCGTAAAGGAGGCGTTCGTATATAACGCGAAAAGGTACCCGGGTCTTCGTAGTAAGCTAGATAACGGAGGCTATATTATAAGTAGTCTCTAGTAGTAGTAACTTTAAGGGGGTCGTAAGTATAACTATAATACCTTAAATCTAAGTAGCTACTATAATAGGAAGGCCGTTACTAATATAAACTATTGAATTAGTACGATAGTCGTATTCGATTCCGTTAGTACTTAATAGGCCTAGTAATAGAAGGTTACTAGGGCTCTCCGGGAGATATCGGATATCCGAGATAACCTAATTAATAACTATAGAAGGATTAAAAGGATTACGGACCTAGAAGAATACCTTACTAATACTAAGAGGCTTTATAACCTAACCGTTCGCTACGTTAATAGGAGGTAGGTAGGCGTTCTCGACGTATTTAGAGAACTACAAGAGGTTATTAAAGATATTAACGTTACTACCGGAGTTAAGGATAATAGTATCTCGGCCCTAAGCTCTAGCTATAGTATAGACCTAACTAGATATTACCGAATAAATAATAGTATTCTATCGAGTAATATCTAACGAGGCTACTACGACCTGCTTATTATTATCGTTAGAGGCGTTAGGAATAGAGGCAGACTCTCGGTACGTAGTATTATAATAGTAAGCTCGTACGGCTTTTATAGCTTTCTCGCGGATATCCGTAGACTATTTCGAGGGTATATTCTTCTTAAGAAGAAAGTAGTCTATAGGTAAGTAGTTAAAGAGCTCCTTACCTTCCTTAAAGTAATATAGGCATATAGAGTACTTCCTCTTAGCTATAGGAGCAGCGTTAGGCGTAGAATTACCCTTTTTCTTACTATAATTACTAGAACCCTATACTATAGCGAGGGAGGTATATATAGATTCCTATATATTAGCCTTATAGCTAATATTACGTACTATATTATTCTACTATATATTAGTAGTAGTAGCGTACTTTTCGAATAACGCAGGGTACTACCTCCTAATACTATTTAGAAGGTAGTAGGTATATAGGCGAGAGTCGCTTCTAGTAAGTTCATAGAGCCTTCTCTTAAGCGTCTAGGCGTGGCGAGGAAGGTATAAAGTATCGGAAAGTTACTGCTTTCGAGGGTACTAATCTCTCGAATAAGGTTATAGATAGTATCTTCTAAGACCTTCGGAATTATATAAATAACTACGTTCTAGAGGCTATAGGGGTCCCGGTTAGTAATATCCTAACTAGCGCCTTTAAGGCGGTCGAGAAGTACTAGATCGATCGAGTTAACTAGGAGGCGTATAGTAGTAGCGCGTCTCGCCTTCTATAGCTTCTACGGCGCTATATTAATAGTTACGGTAGTAGGTGCAGGAATAGGGTTTATAAGGAACTCCTCGACGTCCTCCTATTTATAGGTAATAGTAACGTTAAGTTACTAAGCCCGGAAATTCGATTCTCCGACTAGTACTAGAACGTTATAAGCGTTTAAAGAAGCTATAATAATAAAGGGTCAGGTATTAGAGCCTATTAAGGAGTAGTAGCTAAAGGTAGCTTAAAGTAGCTATTAGAAGCTGAGCGTAGGTAGCGAGAAAACCGGAAATTAGCTACTAGGAGCTGAAAATTTATAAGTAGTTATTAGAGATGTAATACCTCCTATAATACTATACTAAAATCGATGAAAATAATATCTAATAATACAGCTAATAAAGCTCTTAATTAAGGTATAAAAATCGTCGTAGTAACGATAATACGCGGAGCGTTTAGGGGCTTATAACCTATAGAGGCAAAAAGGGACAGAACTAGTAATATATATATATTCTACTAGAGATAGGCAGGTAGGCCTGGAACTACAGGCGACGGGGCGCACGGACCCCAGGGCATAGGGCACGGACTACTAACAGGATTAACGCAGACAATTCATAAGAGGATACTAAGGCGGTAGTATAGCTTAACTTGAGTAACTCGTTTCTTCGTTAGTGGAGGTTATCAGGCGCACCTCGATTACTCACGACGCCGGTATCTCGACGATGCTACAACCTGTTACTATGGAGCAGTTAATAGTGAGTAATCTTTAGTCTTGATTATATTGTATAAGGTTATGTATAGTAAGAAACTATAACTCTTTTCTAATAGTTTTCTCGTATAATGTTTCTCCCCTACTAAAAATCACCTATCCTATCCCTTTAGAGCAGAACTTGGGCCTTAGTACTTACGAGGATCGATAGAAAAACGGCAGAATAATGCAGCAGCCAATTGAATTCATCGCTATAGACCTATAGTATATACGAAATTAGGTATAGTACCGATCCTAGTAATGCTAGGTATTATAGAGAGGCACGTCGTAAGTCTCGCACGCAAATCGTGTTTTTAGAGGTCGTGAATTACCCGAAATCGCTCCTAAGGCCTGTCTTTTCGACGAGCCGATTATACGGCCGGAATAGGCGTAGTAGCGCCGTTGAGGGCACTTGCCTATACGTTTATGCTCCTTTAGAGGTACTATTAATATATAAGGCTCGTATAGTAGACGACCTATTCGTTTTCGGCTATTACTAGCCTCCTTATACTTATTAAATATCGAGGAATAAAGTAGCCGAATCTATTCGCTTTTAGAAGAGGCCCGTTAGTAGGAAATACGGCCTAGAAGCTCTCTCTATAGAAGAAACGTATTCGCTATAACCGTTCCTAATAGGAAGCCGTATATTAAGGCTTACTAGCCCCCTTAGCGCGTACGGCGCTCCTACTCGTTATTTAATCGTAGTTAGTTATGCGTATTAACCCCTCTCTTTTAGATATTATATTAGGCTATAAATTAGGGGTATAGGAGGTCCTTCTAGTATTTAAATACCCCTATAATCGTTTGAAAGGGCTCTCTTACTATCTTTACGCACTTAGTAGATCTTTTAGGTAATCGTCGTTCTATAGGAGTCTCGGGCTCCTTACTACTATAGAGGGTACTCTAGAATACCGTAAAAGTAAGGTCCTTCTATAAGAACTACTGAATTTAGCCGTTAGCGATAGTTTCTATTAATAAGGTACCCTAAGGCACCTTATCGCCCTTATTAGTAGCGCGCTCGTCTAGGAGGCGTTAAACAAGGCCTGCATTAGGGCGACTAGTGCCCGTAGTAGCGAATCCCCTCGCACGTAGGCGTTAAAGGAGGGCAGGGCTAGTAAAGAGGTTATCGATAATAACGTAGTATCGAGGCCTCTATAGGTTACGAGGTAGGCGCTAGAGGAGGTCTGGAATTACCTATTAGGTCTTATTTAAGCCGCTCGTCGGGGGATAATAGAGTCTAGGCCCTTTACCGCATTAGTAGTAGTAGAAAGCTAGGAGGTATCCTTCGTCGGCGAGGCCCTAAATCTTAAAGCCCGTAGGTATTAGTTTAGAAGGGATTATCGTAATATCTCGAGACCTGCCGACGTATCTTACTATACCCTCGTTAATCGTCATAGTCTAGGCGGGATACTAATAGGTAAGAGACGTATCTTATATATACGTTAACTAGGAGGCTAGGCGGTTAAAGGTAGTAGAATCTACTCGTAGATCTAGGTCCTCGGGGTCCTAGATACGGAACCGTCGATAGAGGCTCTAGAAGCGTTCCTACGATATCTATTACGTAAAGTAGTGCCTTAAGGCGTATTCGGAGGTAGACTAATAGTCTCGTAGGCGTAGCTCAACCGTTACTCTCATAAAGAGCAGAATACTAAGAAATAGGTATAATTCTACTACTATTATAGGGCTCCAGTTGCTTTATAGCTATGCGTTGCTAGCAGGCGTTACGTTAACGAATTCAACCTACTGCCCTATTAAGGTAGGAGGCATAAATAACTCGAAGAGCTCTAGCGGCGTCGGCGGCAGAGGCTTAGGGAAGTGACGCCAGAAGGTCGGGACGGCGAGGGGCTCGAAATCTTGAACTATAGGAGGTACTAGTGAGGCTTCTGGGCGCCTGGTACCCGTATCTCCAAGCTCAGCGGTACTTGACTCCATTGTGAGGCTCGAAAACGGTCGAAATGGTGGTATTTTTGTAGTTTTAGTGGTTGTTCTGTTGCGTGGATATCGCTGACGTAGCTATAGTTTGGCTATTAAGGGTATCTATAGGCAGGTGGCGACGTACCTGTTAAATTTAATACTAAGCCTAATTAGGAAGGCGGTGTGGTCTTGAAGTACTGAGGCCAAAGTTCTGCTCTAAAGGGATACCTCAATGACCGTTAGTTCCTCACATAGGACTCGGGCTCCAACTCACCCTCAACACACCCCTCCCCAACAACAGGATTACACGTCGCCGCCCTCCCCTCGTCAAACCGAACAACATAATCCACCCCCCACCGGCTACTCATGCCCCATCCCTGAAAGTCAGTACTCACAATCTGCGCACCGCTCGCAAACGCCGCCTCCCTCATCCCCGTAACATCATCCCCGAGCACCGTCTCCATCGGCACATCCGACCTGGTCCGAACCCAGTACCCCTTCTCGACAGCCTTCTTGATCTCCGCAGCATTCGCGTCGCCCCTCGGCTCATTAAGCTTGCGAAAAGCGCAGTCGGCGTCCCCCTCAGCGGCATTCGTAAAGAGCACCCTGCCCTCGAGACTCGGACGTCCATCCGTGTACGCCGTGCGCACAGGATGCACAGGCCCGTTATCCATGAGGAAAAACACCCTGCCCCTCGCGGACTCGAGATCAGGCCAGCCATATTTCAGCAACGACTCCTCGAGCGTCAAGTTTCCCCTGCGAATGTCATCCGGCACAATCAGCCTCTCGTCGGGGAAAACACCACGGATCTCCTCGTCTAACCCCGCGAGCAGCGTCTCGTTGTTCCACGGAATAGGCACCGCGCCGCCAAGTGGCACGAGCGCCGCCTCGGCCGTCTTGAACTCGATCATGAACGGCAGCGGCACGTGCTCGGGAAACTCGTCGCTCCATCCCTTTACGACCTCGAGACAGTGCTTCAGCGTGACGCAAGAAGTGTGCACGTCCGCGTCGGAAACATGGAACACCTTGATCCCCGGCTCCCTCCAGCGGGGGTCGGCATGGTACTCGAGGCCGGAGAGCTTGCGGATCAGCGGCTCGGCGTAGTGGCCTCCGTCCGGGTCGGCGAAGAGGTCGAGCTCGAGGTTGCGGACGGACTGGTACTGTAGCTGGACGTCGAGGGCGGGGTGCGAGTAGTATGCGTTCTGGGGCTGGGTGTTGAAGCGCTGGAAGACGTCGCGCTCGGCGAGGGGGGGTTCGACATGGTAGCTGTTGTGGGTGCCGACGAGCTGGACGTGGTTCATGCGCGTGGAGGGCGAGGACCAGGTGAGGCCGTTGCGGGTATAGTTGCATGAGGCTCCCGCGAGGGGCACGAGAGCTGCTGCTGCTGCTGCTGCGATGTCAGTGTCTGTTTAAGGGTACAGCAAGAGCACGACACATCGGGGGATACTCACTGAGTGGAAGGAGACGCATCATGGTTGTGATTGACCGTGAGAGCTGTGCCGACATTCGTGAAGCTGACCATTACATCTCAGCAGAGGCCCTCCAGTCATGTATATACTCCCCAAGACATGACCTTCCCCTCTCGGAGCCCTCGGTCCAAAGCTCCATGCCAAGATGACGGACATCCAAACCCGCTAACCCCCTCGGAACCACCCATCATCGCCATCAGCCACCACACGTGGTCAAAACCCCCGCATGTCCAAATCTCTGGACCTGCATGTGCCGTGCATCTTGTTCTGGCTCTGTCCGGTTGCTTAGATGGTGACCCGGCCAATGAACACCGTTGGTGCGCCCATGTGGTTTGGAGCCGGTGGACTGTCGATCAACATGTACTCATTTGCGCTCGGCGAAAGTGCTGGGAATTGGAGATCGCCCGGTGGAGGTTCCAGTCGACGAAGCACCTTGACGACGGACTGCCAACGACGTGCTGGAAAGTCAAGCCTCTATGGTCCCGTAACATCTTTTCTTTGACTTGTGGACGGGGTTCACCTTGCAGAGGCCGGCGACCTGTCAAAACCAACTCAATTTCTGATCAATACCGTGGAAAAGGCCAGAGAAAAAACTATACTATGCACCAGCCAGCAACACCAGCTTAAATAACGCCAGCGACTTGTAATCGCGAGTAACCTTCCAAGTGAAGATCAAGGCCGAATATGACCCTGAACACCAATGTCCAAATCCGCCTCAAAGCCGCCGAACCCCCCCCCCCCCCCCCCCCCCCCCCCCCAACTTCCTTCCAAACTCCGTCCTGAGAATCCCCATTTGCATCCCCCTTTTAGAAGACAGCCTGCCAAAACGCGGCATCAACATCCTTTGGCCTCATACCTGGGGTGCGTCCGAGGCAAACAGATCGTTGTATAAGTTCTGCCAGAATCGTCAGCAACGCCACCTTATTCGCCGCCACAGCGGAAGATACATACGTTCCACCAAAATCTCAATGTTGATATTGACTCTTCTCTTCCGGGGCGTCGGCGGCTTGTCCGGACCCAGGTTGGACAAATCGTATAACATTGGGTCCACAGGTAACGACACATCCATCAAGGTCGGCGGGAGAGGCGCGGCGAGCAATGCCTCAATCTCCTCTTCTCCCGTCACAGTAGGGGCTGACCAGTTATCCGAGTTGGAAACGGGCGTGGGCGCAAGACTGGACCCGGCGGCACCAAAATCGCCCGGTGTCCAAGCCGAAGACTTTTCGGGAGCCGTCGAGTCCGCGGTTGCCTGCGGCGTCCGACCGAAAGTGGTGTCATCAATCTCAGCCGAAACAAAATCAGCTGCTGGCGGGATCACGACACCTCGCTGGTGAAGGTACCACTCCACCTCGTCCGTGTCGAAAAAGTCGCCCTCGAACCCAGGCGTTGTGATGCGTAGTCGGTGGTCAACGCGCAAGTCTCGTGTCTCTTCGACCTCCTGGCTCCAAGGTCCTTGACCAAAGTTTGACTCCCTCGCAAGCTTGCTGCGAAGCGGCTCATCTGTCCCCTCATTTCCCACCGGCAGCCGAGGTGGTATCGCATCCACCAGCGCATCTTCCAGCTCGGCACCTTTGGCTTTGATGTCCCTCGCCAGCGGAAGGCTGTCTAGGTCGTTGGGCTCCTGAAAGAACGTGCCAGCGCCGCCGAGGTGCAGGAAAGGGTGCCGCCAGTTGTTGAGCGTTTCGCGATGATTCACACTGAGGCAGTTAGCGAGGCGCTCTATGATGCGGTCCCGGCTCTCGAAGAGCAGGCAGAAGCCGAAGACGCCGGCGACTGTCTCTGGTGGCGGATCTGGCATTGACATCAGGCCCACGGCCTGCTCGACCGCCCTGCGCTGCAACCGCCGACCGAAGGTACGTTCCTGATAGGAGAGCGACGGCGGAGGCGACAGCGCGGGGGCGAGGCCCAGCGCCCTAGGACCCGAGGACTGCATATTTGGCGTTGAGAGGGCAAGGGTGGTGGCGGCAAGGGTCTCGGCCGGAGTCGAGGTAGACGTACCGAAGGGGAAGCTTGCATTGTGCACGGTAGGTTGCGTGACGATTTCGTAGGCGGGCGCCGACGACGGAGTCTGGGCGGATCGTGCCCAGATGGCCATTTCGGATCCGGTAGCCTCATCATAAGTCGGATCCTGCTCGTGAGACACCATGATGCCAGCCATGAGAATCTGCTGGCCGACGTTTGTAGTGTTGACGGCATCGGTGGCGGCGGCGTCGGGCGAGCCAGTGGCCTTCCGCTGCTGCTTTTCGGAATCGCTGTCGGGACTGTCCGTGTTCATCTCCTCGGACTCATGACGGGGTTCCGCCGGCGCCTGCTGCTGTTCGCTTGTACTCTGCGCGAGCGCGAGGAAAGTTTGCGTCGTGGCCTGTAGCTGACGACCGAATTCGGGCAGGGACTTGGGCATCCCTTGGCTCATAGCGTAGTCGTAGAGGCGCATGAAGGCATTGCTCATCTGCTCGTTGGTTCGCTTCAGCTCCTCAACCTGCTTCATGAGATCCAGGATGGCCTCCTCTTTCCGACCTCGGTATGCCCTCTGGGCTAGCCGTATCTGTGTGCGTCGGCGCTTGGAAATTGTCAGTATAGCCGATGGAGGTCACAGGGGGGAAGGGAGTATTCGGTGAAGCCAGTCGGAAATGTCGCATCTTGGTGGCGGGCTGTGGATGTCTTCCAGGCATACTCACATCTTTGGCGGTCCGGTCGTCCGTGTCCAGCTTCGGCCTCCCTCTCTTCTTCTTATTGTCTGGCATATCCGGCAGATCTAAGTCGTCATTATTATCAACCGCTTGCGCGGCAGACTTCTTCGGGCGGGGCCTTGTCCCTCGACGGGATCTCGCAGGGCCTTCGTCAGCGCCGGGTGTCATGGCCGTGGGTGACGGGCGGGGAGGCAGGCTGCGAGGGGCTCGGAAAGAGGACGAGGATGCGTTGCCGTCATGGTACGACTCGGCATTGAGTATGGAGAGCTCGGGATGCATGGAAAGCACCGTCTGCCCGTCGGGCAATTGAACGAAAGGCCAATTCGGCGGGCGGTCGCGAGGATGTAGGTTGTCGTGGGGGTGGTGGATTTGATGACGGTGATGCAGTTGTTGTTGCTGTTGTTGGGGGAAGAGGTGTTGGTGTTGGTAGAAGGCCGAGTCGTCGCTAGGAAGTGAATGGCGATCGGGATCTGGATCGTAAAATTCTGGCGGCCGGGCGTAAGTATGCAGCTGAGATACAGCGTCGGGGTTGCCGTCTGCTGTTGGGAACCAGGCGATGGTCTGCAGCTGGTCGGTCTGGAGAAGTCGTGGGTCGTGAGGATGGCAGAGGGTTGAACCAGATGATGAGGGCGGCGACGAAACGGGTGCACCAGGAGCAGGTGGGTCAACGAGGGGCGGGTGAGCGGCAAAATAGGCCTGCTGTTGGAGATGCTGAAGATGCTGAGCCTGATTCTGCTGCAGTGGAGGTTGAGGTTGATCCGGATGAAGAGAGTGTTGATGCTGCGGCCGAGGTGTCTCGATTGACTGACGATAACTGGGGAGAAAGGACACGGGGTCAATTGCGTGAGCGTGGGCCTGAAGGTGGTGGTGCCGCTGCTGCTCGTGATCCGGAGGAAGCCCCAAGGGCAGTTGATGCGAATCGTGCACAGCAAACTGTTGGGGTTCTCGGGGTCCCCGCGGGTCCTGGCTTCCCGGTCGAGGTTGTTCCTGACCTTCTGATTCCAGCGCCGGAGACGCTAGCGCTGTGGGAGTTGGGTGCTGGTGGTGCTGGTGGTGCTGCTGCTGGAGCAGGTGCCGACGGTGGTGCTGCTGTTGCTGTCGCTGCCGCTGCCACTGTCGCTGCCACTGCCGCTGCCGAGGTCCTGGGGCTGCTGACAATTCCTGGCCTGGTGAGGCTGGGCCTTGTAGGGCCTGGACCAGCTGTGGCTCTCGCTCCAAGCCGAGACCCTCCTCGAAGTACCTCAAGGTGGCGGGGGATCCCTCCACCCTCTGTTGTCCCTCGTCAGCGCCATGCTGCTGCTGCTGCTGTAATGTTTCAAGGTCGGAGAATTGACGCTGTTGGAGCTGCTGCTGCTGCTGCTGCTGCTGTTGTTGAGATGATCCTCTTCTTGAAAGGGGATGCACCGGACGTGATATATACGTCGGTGCCGTAGGGGAGGACGATACCGCAGTCGTTCCGAAACCCAAGGCCGAGCGATCAACCACTCGTGTACCACCGGGCACTTCTCCGTCCTTCTCCTCATCTGTGTTTGGGTGACCTGGGCCTGAGCCAGAGCCCGGGCCTGGGCCTAGACCTGCGTCCAAGTCGGGGTCAGGGTCTGGGGGTGGGCGCCTGCGCCGGGATTGCCGATTACTCATCTGGTGCAGTGCAGCGCTGCCCAACTGGCGGTGGGGCGGTGCTCTGTGCCGTGCTGTGCTGTGCTGGTGCGTCTTTGCCCGACTGCCTGCCCGCCCTTTACAGTCAAGGTGCGACAGAGGGGGAGGGAGGGCCCGTTGCTCCTTGTGGTAAGGTTGCTCGGGTTCGATCTGTGGGCGCCAGTGTGCTAGCGCGTCACATCGAGACGAGATGAGACGACGAGAGACTTCTTGGGAGCAATGGGAGCGTTGATGTGAACTGGGTATAGGTATGCAATTGATGCTGTCTGATATCGGGATCTCCCGAAGTCCAGTGCTCAACTCAACATTCGTATATCCACCTCCACGCGTCGAGAGCAAGTTGAACAGGTCTGACTTTTCGGTGGGGGTGAGCCGTGATATAAGAGAACAGACAGACGGATCGTGGCAACAAATTGTTGAACGACAGGTATGGTGCGGGGGATGAATGGAAAGGAGGTGGAATTCGAGAGACGTTGACGAGAAAGAAAAAAAAAGAGATCACTCAGAGGGGAGACGTAGCCCTAAACAAACCTCAGGGGCAGCGAGTAGGGTAGGTGGTCAAGTATCAACCACACATGCTTCGCAGCTGAGCAAAGCAAGATGAAGCCGACCTTTTTCAACCCACACCAAACTGCACCGAACGTTCGGGTCCCGAACGGAGGTGACACGCTGCTCGCCATTATATCCCCCAATCACCGCCGCCTCGACCGGGGGAGGGGGGTTCGAACGGAGCAAGGAGGCAAAACCCATGGGGAAGATCCCCTCGTCACTTTGTGCCCTTCCTGTTAGAGCATGGAACATGGTGCATGGGGGTGGAGGGCTTGAGGGAACATAAACCGTCCAGGAAGAGAAATATGATCAAGATTTCAGGTCAAAGACAATGCGAGATTGGCCTGTGCCAGCCTCTTCCAGAATGGCGTTCCCCCTACCGAGCTTGTACGTGCGACCAAGGCGGAAGGCGGCGGAGTCGAAATGTCCTACTTGGTGATAAACCAGGGGTGAAGAGCTTAAGGGGGAGGGGGGGGAACTGGACCCTGGGGAGGGAATCCGAAATATCTCGGCCTCGTAGTATTCGGACAAGTCAGCCAGCAAGCCAGCAAGCCAGCAAACCGGGATGGGGAATCTGTGTCTGGCCTGCTACCAATAGGATGCGCCTCGTCGGCCTATCCTAACGCGGATGGGGCCCAGTTGGTCCAGTTGACCAGTACCAAGGTGAAAAGGAGGGCAGCCTGAATGCCGCCTCGTGTGGATGTCCAGGGTTCTGTCGTCAGTGCTGCGTCTTGTCTCTTCTCTCCGAAGACATCGGAGTAGAGGGTAAGGTAAGGTAATTTGGCTGTAAGGCCCATGACACGCTCTCTGACGACCAAAGAAAATGCAGGCAGATCTCCTCCAGGGTCTTCACGCTCTGGTGTCGTGCGAGGAACGGTTTCCTCGCGTGGGAATCCGTCCAGTCGGTCGAGAGCCTCGAAGCACTGCGGCGAATTTTCCCGCCTCACATTTTCCCCTCGACATGACAGCTCGTGGGCTATGGGAAGGTGCAGTCTCCTCGGAGTATGGCGGTGTTGTGTGAAGCCACCGCTCTGTGCAGAGTAAAGATCGTCCCCTCAGTCGAACCATTTTTCAATGTTAACCTCCGGGGCACGAGGAATGTTGATCAGGAACACAGAAAAATACAACGTGCTTCTCACACAGACCGAGCAGAGACCAGATCCCAGAAAATCGAGTACAGTGGCGTTCGGATTGGGATTGATTGGTCCAGATTGACTGGCTCACAGCCTCATGATCTCGGGCGGTTCAGGGTGTCACTCAGATCGATGACTTGCCTGGCCCCCCCTTCCACCCCGTCGGCCCATCCTTCTGGCAAACCTCCAACTTGCTACCAGCCCTCCCCCCCCTCCCAATTCCCACGTTCCCGGTCCTGAGGGCCCTTGGCGTCGGCGGATTTGCCGTAAGGGTGGCCGGCTCATGTTCCCCGGGTTAGGGTGTGTAGGATGACCTGGCGGAGGGGACTGCGCAGGTTGACCTTTCACTGTAACCTCCATGTGAGCATCGTCCGCACGTCGATGCGACGCCATGAGCACTATCACATCTCAGTCTGGGGACCTTGTTGACACTGTCATCGGAACCTCAGCCACGGCTGCTACGGCTGAGAAGATGGTGAGCAAATGAAAGAAGCAAAACACCGGGGAGAAAAAGAGTGGAGAGGCCACGGTCCTCAATGTCGTGTCTTGGTGTGTTGGGTGTCTCCGATCCGCCTGTCGTCCATCGTCAGAGAGATCGCGAGGGCTGTTTGGCTGGGGACTGGGGGCCAGACGCAGCCTTGCTGCGCTCGATCTTTCGCTTGGTCGGGTCGTGTGAAGGGAGTGAGTGGGAGGGCCAACAATCAATCGGCCCTTCCAAGCGCGTCATGTCCGCAGCACGCCGCAGATGGGTCTGATAATGCGGATGGATGGAAATGCATTGCTTGGCCCGCTGCATTTGAGCACCTATCCTTCGAACTCACAAGGTCTCGTCAGCCCTGCTGGGACGATGGGAGTCGGACATGGGCGATGCTGGGATGATTTGACGTTGCAGAGTTGCAAGATGACCTCAGACCTGGTAAAAAACGGATGACGTTGAGTCCCGTTGCCGTTGCCTTTGCGTACGGGACCTAGGGGAGCTCGGGGAGGTGCTGGAACGCCTGGTAGCGTCGAATTAGCGGCTGGCCGGGCCAGCCCAGCGCCAAAGAACGTTCCCGCTCGTGGTTTGTCGGTTCGTCCGTTCAACTGTGGGTTCCGTCCCGTTAGCTGCTGCGTCACCGTTGTACTCCAGAAGACCTGCCTCCTCCCTGCCCCCACCATGCACCCCAGGTCCCTTGAACACTGGATTGAATGTCTCGTCTCGAATACCTACGATGACCAGGCAAATCCACGAAACGGGAGTCTCCAGGTATCGTTCTTCAAGTCGCACCGCATCGAGCATCTGACATGCCAACTTTCCATACCGTCTGCACAGGCCGCTTTCCGAGGGTGAGGCTGCCAACGACGATCCCCATGAACATGGACATCAACCGGCACACCCGGCATCACCATCCGGATCCTACGTTACCCCAAAGTACTGCTAATGGGCTTCCTTCAACCATCATCTCGAAAGTGGAAGCATCCTTGACAAGCCATCAATATGCACCTCTTGCAACACGTCGAAACATGGCCCTCGCCACATCGACCATGGCAGCGCATCCTGCCTGCAGCTAGCCCGCCCACCGACCGCATGGTCCGAGAAACCGAGCCGTGGGACGACAGCAACGAGGCTGACAAGCGCCAGTCGTGACGAGATGCACACACATCACTCTGTTGTGGCGATGAAGCCATCGCCAGGTGATCGTCAAGAAGGGGCCCAGATACGGATTGGCCTTGACCATCTCGAGTGTGTGTCAAGTGCAAGGTCTTCCGACAGAATTCGGAAGATCGCATTGATGCATTGCACACTGCAAAAAGCAAATTAATCGTCACTGACCTCGCCCGACAATCGGGTCGAGCCCACGGAGATCGTCACTACAGGTTGAGGTTATTCCCATGAACTGACGTCTTTTTCAGCTCTCCTTCTCCCGGGTATCCAGGTAGTTGGTATTTCCGTCATCACGCGACGCCACCGGGGTATCATCTCCTCGTGAAACTTATCCCTCCTGTCCTCGACAAACGCTCCCTCCATTCACGCTCTCCAGCTACCATTCCACCTTCAGGGGCTTCGTCTTCGCTTTTCCAGGCGCAGCGCTCTTCTGTTTGGGAGCCGCCCGCGTCTGCACACGACCAGTAGTCACCGCAGCCGGCAGCTCCCTCACCCACCGCCCATCAGGCCCCTCAACCAACCCAGCCTCCATCTTTGCCATCCTCTTCTCGTCCTCCACGATCTTGACGTACGCCTCCGTCCTTGCCACCCAGTCCAAGCGTTCATCCTGCAAACTCCTCGCCAGCGCCCGATACCCAGCCTGCACAGACGCCTCAAACGTATCCCGTTCCCTCTCCCCCTCCCCCTTGCCTCCCCGCCCCTCCTCGCGCTGCAAGTCCCCAACGAGCTTCTCCCATCTATCCTCCCCTTGAGCCGCCGGCAGCCCCTCCTCCCGCAGCGCCATCGCCCGCGTCACTCGCGCCTGCCGCCGCTGGCCCTTCAAGCGGAGGATGCGCTCGAGGCGAACAGGCTGGGGCTTCTTGACGCGCAGGAACGGCACGCCGTGGGCCGTGACGAAGACGGTCGGGATGCGCCGGCGGCCTCGTAGCTGCGAAGCTGGGACGGGGCGGAGAGCGGGCGTGTAGGATACTGTGCCGTCTGCGTCTTGGTGGCGGGTGAGGAGCGGCGGCGGTTTCGGACGGAGTTGCGGTTTGTCTAGCTGTGGCGGTTTCGGTTTGTAGTTCGCGCGAGAGGTGGCGGACTCGAGGTTCTTCCGCCGGATGTGGGATAGGATTTCGGTGTGGGCGGTCGAGGATGGTGTTTGGGCCTGTTTGAAGAGGGAGAGGAACTGGTGCCCTACGTTAGCATGCATGGTAGCAGAGAGGTGCGCAGAGCATACTTTGTAGCCGGCAGTCAGCGCCGCGAAGACGACTCGGGGTCCAGTGTCGCCCTTATTTCGCCTGAACTGCTTCTTTATCATGTGCTGGACGGGATTGGCCTTCTGTTCTGCGAGGAGGTCTGCCGGCAGTGGGATGCGGCGGCCTTCGCGCACGAGGGCGCGGTAGAGTGCCAGGCAGGCATGCCGGTGACGCGAGTCGCGCGCGGGCACGAATTGAAGCGGTGGCATGTGTCGGAGTATCTGTTGCCGGACAGACTGTGATATTTGGAGGATGTAGGTTGTCGAGGTGAAGCTTGTTGGAGAGATGAAGTTGTCGGGTCTGTGGATGGACTGCGAAACGGAAAGATTACGGCGAAACTGGTGGAGCCCAATTGATATGCGGAAGCTGTTCCGCTGTCCTTCCCGCTTTGATGTGCACCGAATCACCTCGACCTGCATTCTCATCACAGCTCACTTGCCAGAAAACGAAGGATGCCAATTCGATCATAAGTAACCAGTCTATCATTCAAAGTAGGAAGTTGCGCCAGAACATGAAAATAGCACAAAGAGGCAAAACAGTAGCTTTCGACAGCTCAACTCTAGCCTCTCCAGTGTGCATCAGATCTCCCAGCTCTCAAAGCATCCTCCAGTGTGCATCAGATCGCCCAGCCCTCAGAGCATCCGCGACGTACCCATCTCGAACTCTCAGCTGGCTACAGCATAACAGCAACCACGCCAGCCATGACTCCCACGGCCAAAGCCGCCGCCACACCGCGTCCCGCAACGCCAGCAGTAGGGACCGTCTCGGGACCTCCGGCCTCGCCCTCGGGCGTCGGCGTCGCAACGGCAGCCATAGTGCTGAGAAGAGCCGGAGTCGTGTAAGTGGCGAGGTCGTTTCCGAAAGAGACGCTCGAGAAGGGCAGCTTGGAAACGGGGCTGGCGTCAGGGAAGGCGACGCGGTCTGAGGCGGGAGCCGAGGGGGCGAGGGTGTCCCTGTCGAAGACGTCAAGGTTCAGGACACTGCGAATGGTCAGTATATTCAGGTCCTTGCCGCATTCGCCTGTTGGCGCTCTTACCTGTCGATTATGTGGGCAACGCCGTTAAAGAGAATGACGTTGGGAAGCAGGATCTTGGCCCCGTTGACCCAGGCGGTCCCATCCGGCAACACGGTGAAGGTCAAGTCAATACCCTGAGCAGAAGGCACAGTGACGTTGCCGAGGGCCGTAGAGAAGATGACATTGTTCTCAATCATGTGGTGGCCGAGAACCGCCTGGAGGGTCTCCTTGTCAGCACCTGCCAGAACGGACCCGATGGCCTCAAAGGCGGCGTCATTGGGCACAAAGATGGTGAAGTCGGAAATGTTCACGGCTGGGGAGTCGGCTTCGGTCTCGCCAAATGCCAGACCCAGCTGCGCGGCCTCGACGGCGGCGTTCATGGCGAGCAGCTTGGCGCGGGCGGTGAAGAGCTGGAAGGGGGCGCCGAAGCTCAGCACGGTGTCGATTTTGTGGATGACGATGCCGTCGCCGAGCTTGATGTCCTGGAATACTCATGAGTTGTGGGTTTTCGAGGCGGAATGGTCGACTTACAGCCTCTGTCACGGTGGAGATGGTCTCTTCGCCAGAAAGAACACAGACGTCGTCGCCGTTTTTCACGAGGCCGTTGTACTGACCTCCGGTAAAGTTCGAGAACGGCTGCCGGTAGTTGACATACGAGCTATCAAGTAGGGTCTGGGCGAACGTGGGGAGATCAGTGACAGCCTCGGCCGGGTAGAGGCCCTTGAAGACGTGGTTCGCGAGCAGGGCGCCGATGGCAATCGTGTCATTCTTGTACGTAATGGCCTCGCCCTCGGGGATCTCAATGGGGACATTGTCAAAGGCCGCGTTGGTGGGAGCGAAGATTGTGATGTTGGAAGACGACGCAAGAGTCTCGGCCAGGCCGTCGACGAGGCCGACCAGCTCCAGGAGAGTGCTGAGATCGTCCTGCGACTGAAGGAGTCCGGCGAGGTCACCCTGTGCCAGAGCAAGGCCAGACAGAAGGGAGATGGGGAGCACGGAAGAGAGATGCATGTTGACTAAGGTGCTGAAGGAGGATGTCGGTTGGGTATGGCTGGTGGTTGAGCTGTTGAGGTTTTGATGTCGAACTTGTTACATGTTCATGGTGGCATGAGGGCGGTTTTAAGCCCAAACTTGAGCATCAAATTGAGTCACTAGATCACGATGATCTCGATGCCAAGTGTGTAATGACGCTTTCATTATGGTCCTTCTTCGTATATTTTCCCATAAGCAGACGATGTCAAACTCTGTCGTAACATTGAAGCTCTCACGCGCAGGCTCAGACCTGCAATCCTTCAGTCCCCATGGGCTGCGGCTCACCCCACGGCCGGCCAAAATTCGCCGCCCCACATTTCCGGCCGTCGGGGGCCGGGGTATGGTCCACGGAAGGGCCCGTTGACTTGAAGTCAATGATGTCATGTTGTGAGAAATGCATGCGGCTGTGCCTCTCAGAGACGCGTCTGCTCCAATTCCCGCTCAATGGACAGGCTGGCCTCGTACCGTCGGGTGATGGCATCGTAGTCGTTGAGCCAGGTCCGCAGCCACCGGGATGACTGCAAGAAAGTGGTTGTGTAAGAGGCCAGGAATGGATCAATCTTATCCAGCACCCCCGCCACGTCCTCGAGTTTCTGCATATAGATCGAGACGGCGACATCTTCAGGAGTCAAGATCTGTCCGAGGCGGTTATTCAGCCCCGTCACGGCGACATGAGCCTGCACCAGCACGAAATGAGCGTGAAGCACAGACGGACTGATCGACAATGATGGAACCCCCAGCATCATTGAGGGATTCATGTCGGAGAATATTTGAATGGCGCCCTGGCTTGCCTTGAGGAGGTTTTGCAATGTCAGGACCACGCCGGATGATAGTTCGGCGGGAGCTGCAAAGTCCTTCACCGCAATCTTTCCCGGGACATAAGGCGCGGCAAACAAGCTCTTGTTCGTCCGTGTGTGCAAGACAATCTCGTGAATATGCACATGGGCGATCTCCCGCCAAAGGCGCAAAACGTGATGACCGGCGAGGTCTGCCGGTAGTTGTGCATACCAAGCATTGACGAGACCGCGGAGGACGGCCATCTCATCCCCCGCGTCATCCACGCTCATGTACACTGTTAGATCACAGAGGCCTAGCATGCTCGCGGTTTGGTTGCAGATGCTCATGATCCGTGCCATGTGAGCAAGAAGGCCGTCGCTCTTGTCCAAACATTGGATGCATTCCTCGAGGTACGGGGTCCATGTGACAATAGGAGGGCGCCTAATACAAAGGGAGTTGGAGGCTGCGGCGAGGAAGCAAGCGATCCACGTCCTTCTGGCATCCAGCGACGTCGGGTTTTTGGTCGCGGAGAAATAGGCCGGAGGGGTTTTGACGAGCTGCGGACCAGCGATGCCGATATCGATGGCCATGTCAACCGCCAAATGTGTCAATTGATAGCAGTGACCGTGAGGCACCTGCCTGGCTTGACGAAACCAGAATGCTGCTGTCAGGAGAGCCTTGACCATCTCGAGGGAGCGGTCCCCCTTCGCGATGATTCGTTCTCCGAAAACCGACATGGCCTTGAGCACAAGTTCTTCTTGTACATAGGCGGGGAGTAACGTGTCGCCGGGGAAGGCCATCAAGGCCAACAGCAGGAGCGGCGATGTCTCCCGGAGGCTGTCGAAGTCTGTGTCAGCAGCGGAAAGAAAGGGCCACAAGACGGCATTGTGGGCTGCATAAGCGACCAGCACCCGTTTCTGCTCATCGGGGTGAATCCTCGCATCGATGAACGGGAGGAGCGATTCGTCCGTGGGGGTGTCCCTCAGTCGTCGGCGTGTTAGCTCCTCGACCTGTGCCTCCAGCTCCGCGATGCGGTCGCGCTGGAATCGTGGCGCTGCCGGGATGCACTCGATCCCTGCCCGCTTACAGCGGTCACATTTTCCCGAAGACGTTGGCTCGCATTTGGCCTTGAGTTTCTGGCAGGCTTCGCAAGCCCGGGATCGTTGCTTCATGGTGTGAGGTTGAGAGTAAGTTGGCGGGGCGAGGTATGCGATGATGACGCCGAGACGGAAGACGAGACGGAATAGTCAGCTGCATGTCTGCAGTGGGGAGGGGGGCTCTGGTCACTCGAGCACGGTGTGCTTAATGTTGTCATGCTTTGCGGCGCAGTCACTGACTACGAAGTCCAGCCGGGAAGATGATCCTTCGCTCACGCAGCCAGATTGAGGCCAAGGGCTCACGTGTTCGCTGCGGAGCGTAGCATCGTGTTGACGTAAATAAGGGTGTGATCCTCTTGAAAGTTTGAGCCTAAATTTTACTCTTAAAAATGCATAAATAGTCTATGCCTATAACGCTTTACCTAATTTAATAGGCGTTTTATATAAAAGAAATAGTTACTTACTATTTTCCTCGACCCCCTTATTATAGAGGTACTGCCCTAGTAGGGGGGGCTCTTAGTAGGCTACTATGCCTATTTACGTAAACATCTATATAAGAATTTTAGTTTAAGCCTAAACTCTTCGTTACTATTTAAGCTAAAACTCCTACTCGTCCTACCTATATATTTTATAGTAAATTTACGAGCTAAGTACTCGTAATAGATATAGAGTATAATTTCGAAGACGAAGATTCTAATATTAAGAAAGCTATTTCTATAGTACTCCTATATATCGTTGATTTATTATAAGTTCTGCCTATAGCGCCTAACGATAAGGATTCCTAGGGTTATACCTTTCTATAAGTTAAACTAGTAATAGAGGCCGTTAAATAGTAGCTTAAGCGATTAGAAAAGGCTTTCTATAAATAATTTAGACTAATAAAGACCGAGTTTCGTTACCTTAAAAATACTTATAGTAGAAAGAACTTATTAGTAATACTAAATATAGAACTATTAAGTAGAAGGTCCTCGTCTTCCTTAATATCGTCGGCTACGTAGCGACGTAACGAGTAACGGGTTTTCTACTACGAATCCTATAATTACGGATTCTAGGTATCTTCTATAAAGTACTAAGTATAACGCTTTCGTTATATATAGAATTTATAAGGCTATTAAAGGAAAACTACTTATTATTATATATTAAACTATTAGTAGTCCGTGCCCTACGCCCTAGGGTCCATGCGCCCCGTCGCCTACTAAGTCTGTAGTTCCAGGCCTACCTGCCTGCCTCTAGTAGAATACATATATATTACTAGTTCTATCCCTTCTTTTACCTCTATATAAACTAGACCCTTAATTCTATTAGTTTAATAGCTATATTAGAGCTATTAATAGGACTTATATTCTAGTGTTTATCTAGGTATAAGACTAACGAAGGTTCTTTAATAGGAAGGGCCTTTTTATATAAAATATACTCGTAGTAGTAGATTTCGATATAGCGTTCGTATACGTATTAGTAGGCGTAGAAGGGTCGATAAACGATGCGTCTCTCTTATTATAGGCCTTATCGAGGTCCTTCTACGTACTAAGAGGGAGATACTATCTTATAGATACTAGTTTTACTTAGGATCTATATAGGTTCGTTATACTATAGGAGGGACAAAGATACTACTTTAGAGACTTCGAGGATATCGATTAGGATAGCGTACTTACTAAAGATAGGTATAACCGCGTCTACGCGCGCCTTCGCATTATCGTAGAGAAGGTATTCGGCGTTATAAAGAAGATATTCGCAATATTAAGGAAAGGAATAGTAGAGTACTCGTTTACTACCTAAATTAACTTACTTTATAGTATTACTAGGTTATAGAACTTCCTCCTACGATATCGAGATAAAGAAGAAGAAGAAGAACTATAGGAGGAAGGTAATAGAGGGCTAGAGGGTAATATCCTAGAAGAGGCGAAGAGGAGGGTAGAGGTCTAGGTTAGTAATAGGAAGGGTTTAGAGTTAAGGGAATAGCTAATATAGCTATTACGTAATTAGGGTAGCGGGCTTTTAACTAATAGGAATATAGGAAACGCTAATTAATAGAAGGCTATAGATAAGGCTATAATTTAGAATTCTACTCCTCTCCTTTATCCTCCCTTAGAATAACCCTCCTAATATCCCTATTTCTATTATTACTAACGCTTTCTATAAATCCCTACCTCTTAAGATAAAGCCTCTAAGAGCTAGGCTATAATAGAATAAATATTAAAGCTATTACTAGATTCTATATAAAGAGTTCTATAACTTCTAGTATAGAATTATTACTTAACTCTCCTCTAAAGCTCTCTTTATAAATCCTTAACGCTTATTCTATAGCTATAGATTCTTTTAGGGCAGAGAGTCGATCGAGGCCTCTTCGAATAATCTATACTACTTCTACTTATTATTCCTACTATTTCCCTTATTAAGGAAGATTTCGTCTCTTTATTAATAAAGTAATAGAAGAGGGTAAATCGAGGTATGAATAATTAATAAGAGGCGTAGAATACCCTGAATTACTACTTATTTTAGTACTTTTAGTAAGTCGTTACGATCGAGATTGCTTTACTAAACAATCTCTATCTTCTTCTAAGTTTAGCTCTAAAGGGCGTCGCCTACTACTTATTCGATTACTAGTCTTAGTAATATCTTCGCTTATAGCTCTCGTTCCTAGCTATACCTTACTTAAATAGCTATTAATAAAGGGAAGCTACGAGTCTTTATATAACTAATATTACTAAACCTTAAAGTAAAGTCTTCTTAGTTCTATTCTAATATTAAAATTATACTTAAATCGTTAATATATAAGGTTCCTAACTTATTAACGATTATTAGGACTTTTAATAGTTAATAAAGAGGTTATTATACTTTAAGATAAGGCTCTTCGAGCTAAATAGCTTAAAAGGGAAGGCTAATATAATTTTAAGTAGAATCTCCTCTATTATAGCCTTTATAGTAACTTTCTTATTACTTATTATAAATAGACGGCCCTCGTTAGCTAAAACGCAGAGCTAATCGAGGAAAAACCTTATAGTATCCCGCTACTACGATACCCGTATCGGAACCCTTATATTTTAGCTACTTAGGGCTATAGGAGGGGTATTCGGGAAAGGATTCGATACTTCCTTAATAAACGGATCGTCTTCTTATATTATAATATCATCGTTTTCGTTATTTTCGTTATTAAGTATATCTTTAAGAGTTAGGGCGCTAATAGCCCTAACCTCTTCGCCGATATTATAGTAACGTTCTACTATACTAGTAACGTATAATTTTAACTTAGAATAATATTAATTTAACTAATTAAATTATAGGATATAATAATCTATCGTCTAACGGATATAACGGAACGAAATTCCGGCCGTTTCGCTATTTAGTAAGAGAATAAGGGTCTTAAAGGTACTTCTGCTAACCCCTGCTAGTACCGTTTTTGCAAAGTCACTTTTATAAGTAAAATTTAGGCTCAAACTTTCTAAGAGGATTACGCCCTAAGTCGTTAATGTGGAGGATCCAAATGTTAGGCTCGGAAGTTGGACGTCCTTCCCTCGGACATAAAGGAGAGGACAGTGCGGTTTGGGTCAAGGGCGCCATCGCAGTGTATTTGCAAGGAAAGATTGCTCTAATAGAGATCTCAACTGACATGGATCAATCTTCTAACGGCAAGCAAGTTTGGAGAATAGTATTTAATAGGAAGGAGGGTGATGATGTTCGTGCGGAGCCATGCGCCATAGACTTGAACTCCCTGCAGTGGACACCTTCTGACTACATCGAAACGACTCCAAGATCACTGTCCACATCATCTTGAGACTCGCGTTGAGACATTTCGCGACTGGAAATCCCCAAAAGTCCCTGCAGTCACTAGCTGCCGGTCCTCAACGTATCAATCTTCGGCGTAAAGAGTTCATCAAGACCTGGCAATCTCAGCCTCCAACGCGCCTTGGTTTGTCTTGTGATTCGAATTGGCAAAGGTTGAGGATACACGCGGCCTCGGTCGTCTTTCTCAAAAAATGACTGGCGGTGCGACAATCTCCAAATTCATCAGGCATAGAGACAGACGACCGTGGCTGTCAGTTGGCCGTAGCATTGCCATTCATCTTAGTATTGGATCACACGGAGGCATATCGAGAAAGTCAAGGGTAGAAGAATGCCACAGACTGCAAACATTCGGAAGGTGGACATTTCCAGTCGAGCTCACAACCAGTTGTCAGTCATCGGCGAGCCCTCATCGCCTTACAGTCCAGTCTCCGAGGCAATTGGTCTGGAAAGTCAAGTGTCGGCAATAAATGGCGGAGAAGTTGACCTCTGGCGGTTGCGAGGAAGCAATTAGGTGTGTGAAAGTAGGGGACCCGTAAGTATACGGGACCAAAAGGATCTATAGAGAGACGCACGGAAACGTCCGGAAAAACTGGAAGGAATGAGAAATGGCATGAAAGCTTGAGGGGATCCGGTTAGATCAATAGAGAGACCGCCGGTTCCGCACACTCGGCGGGTCAGGTGGCAGTGAGTACGAATCAAATGTATCATAGTCAAGTTCAAAGAAGGCATACGACTTATATATTGCTCTTGCGGGCCTCTCCTCAGCCGGAGTGAAAGGAACCTGTGGTCAATCTAACATCGGCAACATTAACATGCAGCTCCACGTGCCTGTGCTGGATAGAATGGAAAGATGTAGCCGCATCTTGTCCCACCTGTCGATTGCTGTATGTAACAAGAGGGGAGTCGCAGCACGTGGCCCGGCCACCGCGAAATTAGTATCTGTGCCATAGGTTCGTGTACACTAGCACGAGGTTAACGGACCTTGTCAAGCCTAGTTACGCAACATAATAGTGTTGCAAGAACACGCAATTCCGCCTCTTGAGTGCTTCAGGCGCGACGTTTCCTTCGCTCCGGGGGTTGCAATCACTAAGGGACAATGAGAAGCGTCACTTTGACATTCACGCCCAGAGAGGGTGGAGAGGCAAAAAAAGAGCTGTCCACGGCTTCTTGAGAGCAAGACGTGTAATTATGATGCTCAGCCTCTTGATTTTCCTTTTCCAAAGACTGTTGCAATCTATCGAAACTTCTGCTTTGACGACTCCTCTACGTAATCCTGACTGGACTCCAGTCGTCAAAGATCACACCTGGTTGGTAGTCTCGACTCGTCAACTAACCTCAAATGTCGCCCTCAACTTCGGCCACGGTCGGAATCCTGTTGAGTTTGAGGCCCAAGTAGTCGGCAATCAAGTGAACAGAATCCCACACCTTCTGGGTGTCCTCGAACGATACCCCGAGCCTCCTCGTCCCCCGGAGGTGCCAACGCGTGTTCCTGGCGAGGTTCTGTATCATGATGCTGCAAAGGACAACCACCTCCGTGTCAAGGTCGTCCAGTACCTGGCGGTCGCTGAGGTACAGTCCATAGGTAATATGCTCCGACACCCACGCAAAGTCCTTGTGATCCTTGAACAGGTCCAAGGTGCTGTCCGTGTCCCGCGTGTATATCTTCGACAGCCACTCCTGACCTCGTTTCAAGCTGGCTTCGTCGCACTGCCAGCCCTCACGCGTGGCGCTCGCGCTGCGGTCTTTGTCCTCCTCCTTCTCGCAGGCGTTGATGGCTAGGATGGCTGTCATGGGCTTGCAGATGCCGACGACGCTGATACTCTTGAAGAGGCCCTCTCGGAGACGGCGAACCAGTTCTTGTCGTTGCTCCGGTGTCGAGAACTCAGGCTTCCCGATGAGGTGCGTGTAGAGATCGGCGCAGAGGTCAGGGTCATTTCCGCCGACGAGCGCGGCCAGGGTGGCCATGTACCACTTTGACGAGCCGATTTGCGTGAGGGCAAAGTTTTCCTCAATCTGCTCAAAGACGTCTGTAAGGGCCTTCGAGGGCCCATGTTGGTCCGCCATGGTGATCACTCCTGTACTGGATGAGCGGGTGGGTGTCCGTGTTCTCAACGGTGTGTCCCGAGAATCGTTGGCGCGGGGTCGATGACTGACGCGGGGTCAGAATTGGACCTTGACGACGTGTCGAGTTACAGAACCTTAACTCAGATGAGACACATCTGCGGGCGCTGTGTGCTTACCTTATGTAAGGTCACGCGAGGTTGTTCATCAAGGAAGCTTTCAAATGACACACGAGCGCTGCCGATCGCACCAGATAAACAATTTACCCTCAATAATTATAAAGTCCACCCAGCTTACACAACTGCCGAGGAGCTCCTATATCGGCAGCGCTGACGGACGACAAATCAGCTGTGCCGCGAGTGACGCAGCAGCCTGCAGACGAAAGGGCCTGACACAGAAGAAGAAAGATGCACATGACCTCAGTCAATTGCTGTTGGAGACGTGAACGGAGCACTTCCGAAAATACCATCGTCCATGAATATCAGTGGCGAGAATGAGTCAACTCAGTTTCAAGGTCGAACTTCTCCAATCCTTGAACCAACGATCGGTCATTGTGACTGGCGGTGCGCGAGGCATCGGCGCAGCCACAGCTACTCTCTTCAACCAGCATGGAGCACTCGTGTGCATCACAGACTTGCCGGCGCAGACGGAGGACGCGCACATACTGATTGCCTCTATGAAGTATCCAGAAAATGCCATATTTGTGCCCGCGAGCGTCACGGACTGGACGGCTCTGACGCGCGTCTTCAAATCAGCTCTCAGCACTTTCGGTGCAATTCACATGGCAGTGGCCAACGCTGGTATCATGGAGAGCCTCCCAGTCCTTGACGTCAAAGTCGATGAAGCTGGAGATCCCCTCGAGTCGACGGAAGCCAACCGAGTTCTGGATGTCAATCTGAAGGGGACCTTGAACAGTCAGTTTACAATCCCTAAAATCGACCGCTTTCGCACGAGCGAGCGCTTATATCTACCAGCTCTGCGGTTGAGTTTACATTACATGCAGAAGAACAGCCCCTCAATTGACGGCTTCAAAGGGTCCATCGTCCTGGTTGCATCGATCTCGGGATACTTCGGGTCGACTGGGAACGCCGCATATGTCGCTTCAAAGCATGGTGTCATCGGACTCTTGAGAGCATCGCTGGAGAAGTCGGCGTCGATGGGTGTGAGGGTTAATGCAGTCACTCCTGGCTACACGCCGACCGGCATTACGAAAGAATTCGGCAACATCATCACTGACGCTGACTTGGATGCCAACACACCCGATACAGTGGCCACCGCGATCGCGTATGCTGTTACTGATCCATCCAGACACGGTACTTCTTGTCTGGTAAGTTGCATATCGTCGTGGAGAAGCAATAATGACTGATTTGATCGTTTGAAGGTCATGGGCGACCATCTACACGAGATAGAATACAGCCGGACAAGTGTTATGCAGTCCTGGCTCGGACAAGATGTAGTGACTGCTCTCTCAAGGTTCGGCGCCTTTGTGAAGGCCATCGGCGGATATCGCCTCCCAAAATGGGAAGATGCCGACAAAGTAGCCTGAGCTGCCGTGATAAAATGACAAGACTTCTCACTGTGCCTGCCTGGGCGCAACCGTAACCCAGAAACCTTCCATCATCCAAAACGCAGCGCTGTGAAGCTTCCTGATAGGGAACGTAGGGTCGTTAATCGTGAAGTCGTACCGTCTGAAGAGCTGCAAGAAATGTAAGTATACAAATAGCTCGCAAGAAAGCGACCACGTACCTCTGGCAGAGCCTTGCTCAACTGCATAAAGGCGACGTTCCTACCGAGACATTTGAACCGTCCATATCCGAAGAGAGCTTCCAGCGTGGCTGCCATCTCAGCCTTCCTGGCATCGTCGACCTCCAGCCATCTTTCAGGTCGGAAGATGCCTGCGTCTGGGCCCCAATGCTCCTTGCTTCGGAGAATTCCCCACTGCGAGGGAGGTCAGCGAAGTGTTCGATCTTACACATGGGACATGCTGTTCGCCAAGAAAACCTGTCACTTACGCCATCCATGCCCACTTGCGTCCCGGCCGGCAAGTTGAAGCCAGCCACAACATCTCCGCCGGGCGGAACAGTCTTGTTGAGGAGAGGAGTCTGAGACGCAAAGATACGCATGCCCTCACGGATGACAGCTTGAAGATACGGCAGCTTTTTGGCCTCAGCATCTTTGATCGGCGAGCTGGCGTCCCCCTTCTCGGCAGCAGTCTCGATTTCAGACAGCAAGCGGTAGTAGACTCGAGGCGTAGAAAGAACATAAAGCATGGCCATGCGCAGAGCGACAGCCACGGAGTCTGTCCCGGCAACGCTTAGGGTGAATATTAGCTTGGCTGGATTGCAGAGCCATACAGATGCATGCCCAGTAGCATCCGAAGACTGTTGACTTACACTTGGACCAGGGCCTCGCTTGTTGCCTCCTCTTTCGTAGCCCCGTGCTTGAGGAACTGTGTGATCATATCGTTCCTCGGCTTCGCACCAGGCTGGAAACGCTCTTCAAGAGTGTCCTGTGCCGCTCTGCCCAGCACCGTTAGCCTGATGAGCGGGCCAAGTTGGGCGCCAGGAAACTTTACTTGATGAAGCATCCAAGACCATCCTTGTCAGTAGGCTTGGGCAGTGCTTCGGAAAACGGCCACTTTTGGACTAAACCGGCGAGGAACGGGAGCGTGGCGGCGGTGGAGGCGATGGGGAAGAAGCCCTCGTTCCACTTGATCCAGTCATAGATGTCTTCACCCTTGTCCAGGAAGCCGAAGGGCTTCCCGAACGTCATGTCCCCGACGATATCGAGGGCAAGAAACTGGGTGATGACGGAAAGATCCAAAGGCCTGTGGTCAGACGGCGTGGTGATGTACTGCTCATCGATAATACGGAAGAACCGCTCTAGCTGCCGATCGATGGCTTGTTCCTACACATTGTCATAGCAAAATCAGCATTGACATCTTGGCCGCGAGAGCAAGTCCTCTCGCGGCAGGCAATACACATCACGAACCACGAGTAAGGTCCCGGAGTAGCCAGGCCCGACCTTTGTCCGCAGCGCCGTGTGCCGAGCCTCATCACGCATGGCGAACGAGTGGTCGACCCCCTTCTGAAACCGAAATGTACCGTACCAGGGCCCCTTGCGGTACGGGGACTTGTGGGCTTCCATCTTCTGGCAGTGCCGGTAGTCAGTCGTCAGGACCGCGTTGGGCCCAATGCGGACGAGCGGGCCTGACAGCAACGTTGTCAGCACAATTTGCGCCTCAGAGGAACAGAAAAAGGAACTGCCGGGTGGGCTGCCAGACCATATTCGGTGGTCATATCACTCAGGATCTGATGGGATTGGCCGATGAGGTTCGCTCTGAGCAGCGGGAACGGCGAGAGCGACCACAGAAACGGGCCTGGGATATGAGAAAGCCGCCGCCAACCATGGTAAACCCTGGCCAGGAAGATCAGGATTCCGGTGACCAACAGGCCGCAGATGAGCGGCGAGGGAGGCCAGAGCTCTGTCAGCGATGAGATCATTGCGTGTATCGTGTGGCGGTCCGAGGCTGGAGGCTTGTGTGATTTAACAGGAAGGGCACACGACTCGCAAGAGGGGTCACAGACATCCACGAAGACGAAGCCTTCAGGGTGGAGGGTGGGAGTTGGTCACTCATGTGAACGGCTGGGCTACGGCGACACATACGGGACAGCAACCCCTGATCATCCTTTCTTTTCTGTCGCCGACTTCGACGGCATTGGGCAAATAAGAGCTCTCCAGTTATTAGCCAAGGACATGGACCTGGGGGAGCCTTCCGCATTACGCGGCGGAAACCCCCACACAAAACGACAAGGGTCTGAAGGGAGCTCGTAGCACTCTGTTTTCACAATCACACAGGCATGGTGATCCCGCAAGCCTCGTTTTTCCCCACTTGTCTGAACTTTCCAATCATCGTGCTGACTCGAGGAACGGAAGCTTTGGCCTACTAGTAGACCGCGGAACAGCCCGCTGCCACCTCGTACTCACTTCAGGGTTTGCCTTGCCATTTCTCCGAGGCAGTTGAAGCCATACCTGATCGGTGTGGTGACGAAGATGCAACATGACGAAAGCGAATAAAAGGACCCCGAGTCCAGCCAAAATAGATACCCATGATGCCGACCAGCTGATCCTTCTGGTTGACTCGCAACGGAGACCAGGGCCATGGTAACGCGGCTGCGGCACGGATTGCGTACCTGGTCTATCGGCGCACAATGTTGCCTTGGCAGCAGGTTTGTGCCGGTTGTTCAAATCTCATCAGCTTGCTTGGGGTGCTGTGCATGACAAGGAGAATGATCTGTCGCTTTTTTTTACTTTTATGAAAGGTGACATTTCAGCTTGATTCAATGATCAGCAACCCTCGGCTTCTGCACTGCATGTTCCGCGACAATGGCACTTGTTCCCATACAATAAGGGGCGGCAGCCACTTGATCCATGTTCTTTTTACTCGAGTACACATCCACAGTTCAAGTGGCGGGGAAGTCTGGGGTGTTTCGAGATTTTTCTGCTTAATTCTGATGCTCCCCGTCCTTGAGGTTATGCTGTGTTCTGGGGACAAAACCTTCCGCGAAATTGTTTCCAAACCCATTGCTTTTCGCATTTAACCTCTGAAAACGTGGTCGGACGTGGGAGCCTCGACTGTCAAACGAACACGAGCGTGGAACGTGCCTCATCCCTTGAGGATGCACATTGGCGGCGATGGACCACTCTGCATTGCAGTGCTGTGGTCCCTGACCTTCGTCGTCTTCGTCTTCCTCGTCCTTCGAGTGTACACGCGCATCTTCTGCGTAGCGGCGTATGGCACCGACGACCACTTTTACGCCGTGTCCTGGGTAAATCCCCCAAGTGGAGGCTTGTTGCGAGATTGTCAAAGCTAATCAGAGGGCTCTTTGAACCTCGTAGGTCCTATCAGTAGGCTACAGCGCCCTGGGAACCGTGGCCGTGATCCACGGGTACGGACGGGATGACCTCACGGCAGCAGAGGACGTTGAGGCGACCTACTATCGCATGATTGCTCAAACCTTCTCGCTGCTTGCCACGGGAACATCAAAGGCATCTGTCGGGTTCTTTCTGCTGAGGCTCGTCGTCGTCAGATGGCAGGTCATCTCCATCTGGGTCATCATGTCCATCATGGGTATTCTGAGTATAGGTAAGGATCACATTCGAGTTTTGCAAAATTGACTGCTCTTTGGCGCAAGTCGGAATGGCTAACTTGATCTATCTGCAGTAAATACCTTCCTCACATGGCTCGCGTGTAGGCCTCTACCGTACGCCTACGACGATCGCCTCAACGGCACTTGCTTCAATACCGTTCCTCCCGCAGTCGCGTTGGCCAGTACGTATTCCGCAGAAAGCCCTGTCCCGAGAACACCCGAGATATGCTGACATCCACGCAGTGGGAACCATCGCTGTCGACATCTACTTCGCCGTCCTCCCCTGGATCTTCATCTGGAAGCTGAACCTCTCCCGCCGAGAAAAGCTGACCATCGCCGGCAGTCTAAGCCTAGGCATCCTGTACGTCACACCCCCCAACCCAACATTGCCCTCTGCGACCAAGCACCAATCTAACCAACTGGACGCACAGAGCCGCCGCCGCAGGAGGCTTCCGCGTAATGAACGTGAAAGGCGTCCGCGACGTCCCCGTCGCCGTAATAGTCTGGTCGCAAGTCGAGACATCCCTGACCCTGATCTGCGTCGGCATCCCCGTGTGCCGGCCGCTGTGGTCGAGGTCCATCGGGAAGTGGTGGCAGTCTCGTCGGGGGGAGTCGTACCAGAGGCAGAACGACCCGAGGGATCCGCCGTCGGACCCGATCGGGCTGCATACGATCGGTGGTGGGACGATGCCCGGGGCACCGAAGTCGCAGGAATCGAAGAAGAAGAGGTGGAATGCGCTGACGGGGAGCGGGAGTGCGGATAGGGGGGCTGATGGGGACAGTGATGAGGTTGATCTTACGGCGGATATTGCGCCAAGGGGTAGGGGTGGGCGGGATGCGGATTCGCAGGGCGAGAACCAGAGCGGGCACGATGTTAAGGAGTCATGGGTAAGGGGGGACGCCATGACGCGGTCGACGGTGGAAAGACGTTCGCCGAGTCCGGGGGTGGCTCTTGAGGACCCAAAGACAGGCATCATGATGTGTAAGACCTACGATGTAACACGGTAGAGATTGCAACAGACGTTCCGGACCGACTGAGCTTTAGGGCTGCTTGTGATATGAGTTCAGGGGGGCATACGTCGTGAAGCTGAATGACCCGTGTCCAGGATATCTGTTGGCGCAATAATGAAGTAAAATGCACTGGAACAAGAGAGTGAGGGGATGATTCGAATCTTGTCTTAGTTTATATGACTTGATGTATCAAATTTGGTATTCGTAGGTTGGTCATGTGGGTGGCATAGAAAAGCTGCACCCACAATCTGCCCGCCCTGATGCGGCCGTGTCGGCGTAGCCCTCCAGAGTTCGGTTCGAACCACTGATGACGACAATACTCAGAGCGCCGGGCCGCAAGGCCGTATCCCCTTTTCACAGCCTGATAGTTCAGCTCGGCTTCCGTCCGGTCATCGCCAGGCGGCGCCTATAAGCTCACTCTTTTTCGCGCGGGCTGCGCAGGCTTCAAGGCTGACGGGACGTTGCCCAAAGCCGTAGTGTGTGACCATTCCCAGGTCTCTTTGAAATGCGTTCATCTTGTGCAGATGGCGTGCCGCTCACACGATCAAGAAGTTCATCTTTGGATCCTTCAAAGTCTGCACCCATCCTAGCGAGTTGTCATCCGCCAAGCTCCAAATCTGCGGTAACGCCTCCATAGCCGTGTATATGAAGCCCCACGGCGTATTCCTCAACAACCGCTGCAATCGATCCATGACCCAAGCCTGTTTCAAAGGATCTCTCGTCTCTGCCCCGGCAATGAACGTCGGGAACGTGGTCGCCTTGAAATTCGGGTCATCGTCTGGAATACTCGACAGATGGTGCATCAGCTCTTGCTCGAAAAGCTCCTGCGTATTGGCAGGGAGATAATGCCTCACGACAGGAATGGCCTGGAGGAGGTAGAGACACGCCGCCATGGCGTGGGCGGAGCCAGCGTGGATGCGGCTTTCTATGGGGATGTTGGCGAGGTACGTAACGGTCAAAATGTCGTTGGCCCAGGCGCGGATGTCAAAGGACTGGGCGCGGGTCAACAGCTGGATGCCGGCTTCGGTGACGAGGGCGCTCGAGGCTTCGTCGTCGGTGTTTGCGTTGGAAAGTTGGGCTGCGGCAAGGAGGATTTCGAGAATCTCGGGTGGGCAGCAGAGATAGCTGTTGGCAGTGGCACGCTGAAGGATGGAAGAGATTTGGGCGGATTGGAAGTAGGAGGCGTCCGACGTTTCTGGAGAATTAGGCATGAATGCTGATGCGAGGATGTAGTAGCTGGGAGTGTTAGTCAAACGTTGCCCGTATTCAGAAGAGGGATGAAATACATACATGAAGCAATCCGACAATATGTAGTCTCTCAGAAATTCGGTGGAGGGGTCGGCTGGTGGCAGGAAAGCCATGATGCGTCCGGCTCCTTCGAGATGGGCCTTCCATCCATGCTTGCCCGACTCGATAAGCTCGACGTTGATGAAGAACAGAACGGCAGCCAGGATCACGTCGCTGCCAATGTTGTCCATGTTCTGGAGTGCTTCGTTGAGCAGACGCAAGGCTTTCTGCTTTGCAACGAGTGAGTCCATGAGGGCACGGTGAGAAGCTTCCTCGCTGCGGTGGATGATCATGTCGCCATCGTGAGCAGACGTCAGAGCCAAGGAGGGTTTGGTGAGGTTTGAGAGATGCGCTGCAGAGGCGGCGACGATGACATGCTGCAAGAGAGGATTCGCCTGGGTCAAGGGGATGAGGCTGCGAAAGGGATTACGATCTGGTAGGTCGTGGGAGACGAGATCCTTGACCAGACGGGTGGTGACTGTCATGCGATTAGCAAGATGCATGGGTGTATGACGAGACGAGAAGCCCCAGAGAGAGGGGGAGAGAGAGAGAGAGAGAGAGAGAGAGATCCCTTACAGTATGACAGGTAGTAGCGGTAGGGCTGATCAATGTCTTGGAAGATGGGGTCTACCAGGACCCACGGCGTCGATGGTATACCGGAAGGGTGACCGGGAGTTGATGGCGAGGACCGGCACAACTGCATATCCACATATTCCGCAGTCTCGGAGCCTGAAGCGGCCGCAGCAGCCGAGGCAGCCGTCCGTGATGCGCTCACATTACTTTGCGAGGTGGTAGAGGTCCAGGTCAAGGCCGATGTCGAGGCCGAGATGGAAGCCGCAGAAGACTTGCCGGCCAACTTGCCCCGGCTGGCCACGCCGTCAGCCCATTTGTACAGCTTTCCGTAGCCCAGGCACTCCTGACCGGCAGTTGTGCACTTGTGGCAGCTGGGATAAGAGCGGTCACAGCGGAGGCGACGACGGCGGCAGTTGTGGCAGGCCTTGGTCGGGGCTTGCTGGAGGAGATCCGAGTTGACCATGGCGGGGGTGTACCTCGACAAGGGACCTTGAGGAGAAGAAAGCGAATGAGGTGTGTCAAGCTGGGGTGGGCCACTGCACAGAGCAGGACCGGGAATGCCTCGATTGAGAGATGCAATGGGGCATCCAGGCTTGCATGGTGGGTGTGTAGTGTGTGGTGGGTGTTGGGATGTGGGAGGAGAGTTGGGTTTGGGCCAAGGGTTGTTCTCGTCTCCGAGGACAAGGACAAAGACGAGAACAGGCATTCGCGATGTTTCGATCCTTCCCCATGACTCGACTCGGACAAGTCGGAGAAGGTACGAGGGGCCATCCAGCGGGACAGGAGCGGATGCCCCACCATCTCTTGCCCAAGACATGTGGCACTAGGCTGGATGAGGTAGTCGAGATGCAAGCCTTGCATAACGGATCCACTGATGTTAAGAGTCATTATTCAGCTTTGATGACATGATATTTTCGTGATTTCTCATTGGTTAATATTCAATTACCTTTCCCAACTCGCGTCATCGCGCTTCTCGCTTCTCGCTTCTCGTTTCTCGCCTTGCCACTTTCATCAGTTCTCCACGATCAAGAATCAATCTCCATGTGACTCCCTGCTTACTCACTACCATCTGCCAACTCTCTGACGCCCTCGACTTACCGATCTGATAACCCGCTGAACTAAGCACAAATGACACGAATGACACAGAATGGTGCACTTAACCAGGAAAAGACATTTCTTTGCAAGTGTTGCAGCCATGTGCGACGTTTTAGAGTTATTTGGCAATGTCGTCGCGTCCTCTAGTCGTCGTCCTCACTAATTCATCCCAATGACCTGGATGGATCTGCCATGACCAATCTTCATCTGGAATTTCTCCTTGCTCAAGTGGCTTGCTATTTATCCTATGATCTGCCAGTCCATCTTGGCGAAGAAATCTACCATACACCTCACATCTTCCAGTCTTCTCTACACCCACCCTTGACACTTCAACCCTTTTCTCTCCCTTTTTCTCTGTGTCATTAATTAATCAACACCCCCGTTCAGCTACTCTACCAACAAGGCACACCATGCCGTCATTGCAACACTGTACAAGCAGAGCCCGGTCTCCATCCCCAGACCAAGCAAACCGGCGACCCATGAGCCGGACCTCCACCGACACTGATCCCGAGGCCACGGCGGGCGACGCCGACATTATCGACTATGAGGCTCTCGGCCGTCAGCGCCCTGCCGTTTTCAACAATTTTTGGTCCGAACTGGGCTTCTGTTTTGCCCTGTTAGGCTCCATGATGATGTCCGAGTTCTTCATCTCCGGCTTCCACATCATCCTGCCACCCCTCGCCCTTCAGCTCGACATCCCCAAGGCTTCACAGACATGGCCCTCCAGCGTCTTCTCTTTGATCACCGGCGCCTTTCTTCTCCCCTTTGGTCGCCTCGGTGACATGTACGGTGGCTATGCCGTCTTCAACGCCGGCCTCATCTGGATGCTGGTCTGGTGCCTGATCGCCGGATTCAGTCAAAACTACATCATGCTCATTGTCTGCCGTGCCCTGCAAGGCCTTGGCTGCGCTGCCTTCCTTCCTGCTGGCATCATGTTGCTCGGCAGGACGTACCGTCCCGGCCCGCGCAAGAACCTCGTCTTCGCCATCTACGGCGCCTTTGCGCCCCTGGGCTTCTTTATCGGCATTCTGTTTGGCGGCATTGCTGGCGAGTCTCTTACCTGGCGATGGTACTTCTTCCTCGGCACCATCATCTTGGCCATCGTCTGCGTCGCCGCCATTGTCAGCATCCCGCGCGACTTCACCCCCAAGCCCCCAACCGGCATGCACATGGACTGGTGGGGCGTCGCGACCATCGTGCCGGGCCTCATCCTCGTCGTCTACGCCATCACCGACAGCTCTCAGGCGCCGCAGGGCTGGGCGAGCCCCCAGATTATCGTCGCCCTCATCCTCGGCGTCCTCCTCCTCATCGCCGCCTTCTACGTCGAGGCCCGCGTAGCCTCCAACCCCCTTCTACCCGCCGACCTCTTCGCAGCGCCCTACATGAAAGTCCTCGTCGTAGCCCTCTTCTTCGCCTACGGCACCTTCGGCCTCTTCCTCTTCTACTCAACCTTCTACCTCGAGCTCGTCGTCGGCAAGACCCCCCTGCTGACAGCGCTATGGTACGTCCCCATGATCATCGGCGGCCTCGTAATCGGCACAGTAGGCGGCTTCACCCTGCACCTCCTGCCCGGCCGCATCCTCCTCATCCTCGCCGGCACAGGCAACCTCATCTGCGTCCTCCTCTTCGCCCTCATGCCCGCGCAGCCAAACTACTGGGCCTGGGTCTTCTCCGCCATGATCGCCGCGACAATCGGCATCGACATAACATTTACGGTCAGCAACGTCTTCATCACGACGAACCTGCCCGCGCGCCGTCAGGGCCTCGCCGGCGCGCTGGTCAACAGCACGCTTTTCCTCGGCATCAGCTTCTTCCTGGGCATGGGTGATGTCGCCGTTGGACAGACGAGTCATCTGCCGTTGAAGGATAATTACCAGGTTGCGTTTTTCTTCGCCACTGCTACGGCTGGTGTGGCGTTACTCTTGTTTGCTTTTATCAAGATTGGACACGCGAAGAGCGATCTCACTTTGGAAGAGCGCGAGGCCATGGAGAAGCAGGCGCGCGGGCGGGAGAGTTCGGGCGACGGAGGACTGGAGTCTGAGGATAGCGGCATGACGGTGCCGGCGCCGACGCCGAATGAGAAGGATTTTGCCGCCGGGGAGGGGGGGCCGAGAGCTTCGGGAGAGCTATTGGGAGCGACGCGGCCAGCTGAGGTTTATGTTTCGAGATGACAGCATTGGTTTTTGACGACAGCATAGAGGATGAGAACGAGCGATTGTTATAGCATGATAGCGATTTTCATAGAATTTGATGCAGTATTGCAAGTACCACTTTGATTACCTCCTGAAGGGACGTGCGAATGCTGTAGTATCGATCTTTGCGCGGACCGGCCGCTCCATTTCTTGTGCCACGTAAACGAGGCACGCTTGTTGCTGATGATACCGTCTCGTAGGAGGTGCCCGCGACTGAAGTAACTACGGTGTATCATGAGAGAGATCATGAACAAGTTATATGATTACTCTTTCTACACTGAACCGAGGAAAGAGAAATCACCGTGAAATGTTTGAGTATTGCGTACCCAGGATGACACCACCGAAAATGAAAATCGGACTCAGCTTCAGAATGTATTGCTCTGAGTGAGCTTTGTTCTCTTGAAGCATCACGAAGTCAAATCCTCAAAGCTCTTGACAGCTCCTTCGTTCACCACTGAATTGTCGTCGAGGATGACACGTGCTTTCCGGAGCCCCGAGCGCAAGGTTCTTTCCCCTCAACGCTGCGGAGTCTCTGAGAAATCTAAACGTCATTGCCGGGGCAATGTGTTCTGTGAATGATTCAGGGGTGACAGTAAAACTCCGATAACTCTTTCCGATGAGGGGGTGGTCGAAATCAAGGAAGCACTGGACGATCAAGCCACTCTGTCGGTTACCTGGTGAGTAGCGAGCTGAAGAATAACCATTCTGCACCTTGACAGAGCTCGTGACCGTTAAAAGCTTCCTCGGTTGATGTTGATATTGTATGCCGGCTCTGAGGACTCCGTTGACGTACGGTAAGGCGCTGCCATCCAGGATCGGCAGTTCTGTTCCCTCGACTTCGATCCGAACATTGTCGAGGCGGAGAGCGACCAGAGCTGCCAAGAGATGTTCGACAATACTGAGAGTCTCTCCTATTTCACTGCTCAGAGCAGTTGCAAGGGCAGCTGAGACGACAGCCTCGTATTTGGCTGGAATATTTGCGTGGGGCTAAACGTCGGTTCCGATAAAAACCACGCCGTGGTTCTCCGGGGCTGGGAGCAGACGTACGATGCTGACAAGACCTGAATGCACCTTAATGCCTGTAAAGTATACAGTCTTGGCGACGGTTTGTTGTCAATCCTCCATTCTGTGCGGACCGAACCAGGAGTAGCTAATACCTCGAAGAACTCGTGATCAGGTTGAAATCAGATTTGTAAAACGTGAGGACAGACGTCAAAGTCCTACCTCTCACGGAAAGGCGAACCTTGTACTATCAGGAGTAACTACTAGCTCGAAGGACTCGTTATCTGTTCTAAAATCAGGCCTATAAAATGCGAGGCCAGGCATCAAAATTCTCTCTACTTACGCAGGGGCGAACCTTATACTGCCAAGCATATAAGGCAGTGTTCAGCCGCAGTTAAAATCAAGGACTTACTGACAAACACCTTTGTGGCTTACTCTTCTGTTTGAAACGAGATCTAGTAACTCTTCAGCATCCACTGCTGGAACGAACACGGGTCTCGATCCTTTAAGATTTGCAGGTGCGTTGCTCATCTTACCGGATATGCTTTCTATTTGTCAGCGGAGTCCATCTGGATCTGGGAACATTGTCACCGCCAAAAGAGGAAATCATCTTCCAGATTATGCTATCCTGTGGTTATGCATGAGTCATGCTCGGAATATCGCCTGGGTTGATAGAGAGCACTCGACTTCGGACCCGGAACCCTGGTGTAGCGAAGTTCGTGGAAATTTCATGAACGGAGTCAGTTCACATTCGTAGCCAAAAAGAACGTGAACGAGAAGTTGCTGAAATACGGCCTGCCGTTCCCCTAGGCACCATTTTATGTAACCGCACTTATTCGTTCATTAAACCAAGTCAAGCCTCGCATCTCGACTAGCCTACGCGATATCTCAAACTACGTCGATCAATCCCAATGTTTCATCCCTCAAGCATCATCCACGAGGGTTCAACCCTTGGCAGCAACGTTGAAGTTGGTCCATTTTGCGTGATAGGCCCTCAAGTTCAGATCGGAGACAACACAAAATTACACGCCCACGTCACAGTCGTGGGCCATGCGACTACCGGGAAACGAAACACGATATTCCCCAATGCTGTTATTGGTGCAGTGGCTCAACATGGCCTTCGGAAGGGAGGCGACGAAGCGCGGGTCGCAATTGGCGACGATTGTCTCACTCGCGAGAATGTGACCATCCACCATTCAACTCATGGACTTGACCGGTCCACCAAGGTTGGCGACCGTGTTCGGCTCATGACAGGAGCTCATGTGGCGCACGACTGCATTGTTGGAGACGATGCCATCCTCGTCACCGGAGTGGGCATAGAAGGCCACGTCAAAGTCGGAAGAAAGGCGATCATTGCGGGCCTCGCTGGCGTCGCTCAGGGGGTCAGCATCGGCGAGTTTTCGTTTGTCGCTGGCCATTCTTTCGTCACGCGAGATGTCATGCCATACTCTCGCGTGAAAGGCGACAAGGCAAGAACCATGGGTGTCAACGTTGTTGGACTGAGAAGACTGGGTTGGGAGGAGGGCGAGATCCGCGCAGTGCAGAATGCGGTGGCCGTGTTTCTCTATAGTGGGATAGAGGGCCTGCGGAAGCTGAAGGAGAATACTGCAGACGGGTCTGTGGAGGAGATTTTGTCGGTGCTTAAATTCTGTGAGTGGTCCGAAAAAGGCATTTGTGTTCGGACAGGTTGGCAAAGCCAGACAATCTTGAACAGGCTGTAACTGAATGTAGCCAGATCAGTCAGCAGTGTCGAGTTAACACACGCCAGTGACATACATGCCAAGGCTCTCGTAGGTTCGCTACGTGTTGTCTTGGGTGCCGTTGATGGATCTTATATAAAAACAATTGATCCGATCTGCCGTGTGCCACGCTGCATCTAGGAATGTGTTCAATCAGATGGGGGCTAATTGGAAACCCTCTCATGTGTAGACCGAATCTCCGGCATGGAGGCTTGCGTATTCGGCACTGAAATCAGACAAATCTCCCTGTCTTGACAAAATTGACAGCCAACAGACGTATCCGATATTCATCTAACGCAGAAATCGCGACAATCGCCTCGCTCTATTAGGCTTTGCGGGCTCCGAGTGAATGGCGCTAGCTACACGTATTCTGTTGGTGGATCAGTCTGGTATCAGAATAAGCGATGACCTTCTCGTATCTCAGGCGTCATCTCTCTTCCTTATATCCTGCTTCTGAAGCCCATGCGATCCCTTCTATCTCCACCCTTCATATTCATTTACCTCTCGTGACAGCCAGTGATTATCTCTGCGTTCTTTCATTTCTGCCATGGATCGAGCGGGACTAAACCGGAACAGCTAATAATCAGGTAAGCCACGTGCCAGTGGCCTGTGTAGACTACTAGTACCTCGCCTTATCTACAGGATGATCATTTCAACAAACAATGTCATATTTGAAGACAGAGCAAAGGGCTGTCTACAAAGTCAAGTAACCCACATCGATTTCCTTTGACTCCATACACTGCATTTTCTCCGGTGGCGTGCTGGACATCGTCGTCTTAGTGTTCGAGCTTGATACCAAGAAGGTAGTGACAGCACGCCTTGATGGTCTTCCTCAGACACATGGTCAGTCATGACGTTTTCAGCAAATTTACTGGGCCGCGTCAGGGGTCTGATGATGTCCGCCGTTTCCTGTCGTCGTGCTGTTGGGCTAGGGTAGAGGCATTGTGCGTCAGGAGGACGATTCTTGGGCAACGTGTGGTGGCGTGCGTGGTAGCACCCTCCATGTCATACACAATCAACACTCGACAATGGCTCGACCGATGGATACCCTTCCGGTCCATTTTACACCGAAGCAAGCGCTTCCGACAGAAAGGGGCACACCCCACATGCCTACCTGCACGCTTTATTACCAAGAGGAGGTGGCCACAAAATTGAGTGGCCAAGCAGTTGCTTGATCGGATGCTTGGTCTCTGGGCCCATCAGCACCCTGTCAGCCTGTCTATTTGCTCGCCTGCCTGGATACCAAGACGTGCGGAGAGCGGTCATCTCCCCCCTGACCCTGACCCTTGCCGATGCGACTTCTCCGGCGGGGTGGAGACGAGGATTGTCGAGCGCCGGGGCGGGACCTTCGGGGAAGCGTGAGGAGCGAAAGACTTATTCTACTTAAGCTCTCTATCTGGTGCCGGATCCGACTTGTCGTGACTCGATTTAGAGTCGCCGGGTGGGACGACGTTGTATGTTTCTACGGTCGTGGCTGAGATGCTCTTCTTCCTGGCACGAAAGGATCCAACAGACATGTGCTTCAGAGAGGAGTGGCCAAAGGTCCGGCCGACTTCATGTGCTGTTGAGCCAAGAACCAGAAACCAAGTACAGCATGGAAGGGCAGAGGTCGCTGAGGAGGGAGTTTTGTTATTCCACAGTAATCTTCTCCAAGCCCAGGAATATCCGCTCTAGATGCGACATGACTACAGCTCCCATTTCCAGAACAGACCACAATTCATCCCATCATACGAAGGACAGGAAATCTGGTTGGCCACAGATGATCCCCCTCCATCGCGGGCGATCGTGCTCCCAGTACCATCGATGCCAACACGACCCATGCCAATAACACAGCCACGCTGCCATCCCAGCATCTCCATTAACAGGAAGCACGCCAACTCTGAAAAAGAGCGAAAGCGCTCTTGGCTAGGCGTGAATGGGAGATCCTGAAACGCGCCCCTTCAAGCACCGATATTGAAATTAAATTGATGCACGACTCCGCCAACAGCCTCACCAGGGGCCTCATGTCGGTCCCTGCGCAGACGCAGATGTCGAAACAACATCCTTGTCCACCGCCCAACTCGGACTCGAACCCCGGCCGAGAAGCAGCCAGCCCTTTCTTTTTGGGGCACTTGGGGCAGTCTCTATCGATGAATCTCACGAACTTGGCAACTTATCCCGCCGCTTGGTGAGCTTTATTGCCAAAAACCTCGCCGCAATTGCCCCACGAGGACCTGATTGTCCGATGGCCCCCATGCCAGACCCCTGGTGCTGGCCCCTCCTTTGCGTTTCCAATTCTACTTGTTGGGTTCTTGGCCCGGGGCGTCTTGGCGAAGCAATGTGTGATTGAACTGCCAGCGGCCGCGGTGTGGGTTGGCGCCGTTTCTGATAGAACGAGCCCCCTGACAGCTCTGGTGCCTCAACACAGCCATGGACCCTGTACGTCCTGTTCGACTCGTCAACGGGCACGTCATGGTTTGAAAACCTTCTGTCAAAGTCGTGCTTTCGTCTGAACTCTGAAGTCCTGGCCAGCTTGGCCCTCGTGGCGCCAACCTTTCTTCTTGTGCTCCCACCACGTCGCGATCATGGTCTACCTTGCCAGGGTCCCTGTCGTGATGGTCCACAACACCCCTTTCATTGCTTCAACACCAAGCGAGCACCAAGCGACCTCACCATCCCGATGCTAGCGCAAGATTCCCGGTAGTGCTTCCGAGGAGCATGGCCAGCAGGTGGGCCTGTGTGCAGGGTAACGGCCGCCAGCGCCAAAGAAAGGCAGAAAGCAGCGGCAGAGGCAAAGGGGGGCGAAGATGGAAACTCTGTCGGCGGTACTTAAGAGTAAGTCCATATCGTCGACAGTGCTTTCTCTTTCTCTTGCTCCTCCAGACACATTGCCTCGTCCTTCATTCTTTCTTCCCATTTTGTCATCTCTGTACCACATTCTTTCTTCCGTTTTCTCTTGATCAAGCCAGACGTAGATCGTCCAACTCATTTCACTCTTTGAAAGAAACTACCAAACCAAACAACAACCAACTTTCACCACCCAAACCTTCCAAATCGTCAAGATGAAGTTCTCCGGCATTGCCTCTTCCGTCGCCATCCTGGCCGCCGTCGCCAACGCGACCCCCACCCCCGCCTCGTGGACTCCCAAGTCTCTCCTGGCCACCCGCACCATCGAGAAGCGCGCCTCAGTCGAGGACGCCTGTGACGTTGGTTTCTGCACTGAGGGTTCCGGCACCACCGGTGGTGCCGGCGGTCCCACGACCACCGTCACCTCGCTCGCCGCCTACCAGGCCGCTCTCGAGGCCGAGGGCCCCGCCATTGTCGTCGTCGACGGCGCCATCACCGGCAGCGCCCGCATCCGTCTCGGCTCTGACAAGACCGTCATTGGTCTCCCCGGCTCTTCCGTCACTGGTATCGGCCACTACATCAACAAGCAGTCCAACGTTATCCTGAGGAACCTCAAGATCTCCAAGGTCGTCGCCGCCAACGGTGACGCCATTGGTATCCAGGAGTCCACCAACGTCTGGGTCGACCACTGCGACCTCTCCTCCGACCTCGACAGCGGCAAGGACTTCTACGATGGTCTGCTCGACATCACCCGTGCCTCGGACTTCATCACCGTGTCCAACACCTACCTGCACGACCACCACAAGGCCTCCCTGATCGGCCACAGCGACAGCAACGCCGCCCAGGACACCGGCAAGTTCCACGTCTCCTACATCAACAACCACTGGGAGAACACGGGCTCGCGCAACCCCTCCGTCCGCTTCGGTGCCGCCGTCCACATTGTCAACAACCTCTACGACAATGTCGGCCTCACCGGTGTCAACGCCCGCATGGGCTCCCAGGTCCTCGTCGAGTCCACCTCGTTCGTCAACTCGGCCAACCCTATCGTCTCCCGCGACTCCGACGAGACCGGCTTCGTCGTCGTCAAGGACGTCATTGGCGCTGATGACAACGCCGTCCCCGAGGGCACCCTGACCTCCGTCCCTTACACTTACACCGCCCTCGGCTCCGCCAACGTCGGCTCCGTTGCTGAGACCGCCGGCCAGAAGCTCACCTTTGACGGCTCTTCGTCTCCTGCCCCTGCCCCCGAGACCCCCGAGGACCCCGAGACCCCCGTCGAGTCCACCCCCGCCACCCCCACCGCGCCCGTCGAGGAGGCCCCCGAGGCTTCTGCCCCCGTCGAGTCCGCCTCTCCCGTCGAGACCGCCTCGCCTGTCGAGTCGGCCGCTCCCGCCGAGACCTCCGCCCCCGCCAACGAGGAGGTCGAGGAGGTCTGCACGCGCCGCCGCGTCAAGAAGAGCCTTCGTCGCAAGGCCCTTCGCGCTTAAGCGGATTCGCCCCATGATTGTATGAGGATGGAGAGGGATGAGTGGGTTGAAAATGAACTGGAAGATAGTTCAAACATCTGGGCCTTGTTGCATCTTTTCCCTTTGCAAGCGAGCGCCTGAAAGCTTTTGTTGTATATAGTTCTTTCTTTGAGGCACAGAGTGCTTGTCAATACAGTTGCCGGTTCCAACCATTTGTTTGCCTTGATCTGCTGGTGTGACTGTCTTGGGTTGATCACGATGATAGTTGAATAGGTGGTCAGCCATGGTCTAGTTTGACTGGGCCTGGGACTAACATCTTCCGGTTATGACGGACCTCTATGTCAACCAAATAGGACCATTCGCCACCTTGGTCAACGTCGCGAATGACTAGGGTATTCCCAAGCGTTTTCAACAGAACCAACATTGAGAACCACACCCGTCGCTCAGGACTTTTAAATCGCCCTCGCTGCCTTATAATCTACTCCCGCGAAATCAAATTCCCACGTGTTGCTCTAGTCATCACATTGACTCGGCCGATAGCCGGAACAACCTAAACTCCTTCACCAAAGGAAGCACGACGTCAGCAGCCAACGTTGCAATCTCCCCTCCCCAAATGCAAACCGGGGGATACCCCATTTCTGGAAGGCAATTCTCGGCGACTCGGACCCCAGTCGACGACCCGGACCCCAGTCGACGAGTGATCGGCAAATCACCGTGCCTTCAGCCTGCACGTGCCGGTCATCCCGGAGACGAATCCCATATCTTCGGCTCTTGGCCCGGCGCACGTGTTGAAGAACACCGGCCGTCAGATGAGGGGAAACCAATCATACGGAGCCAGTTATGCAGGAACAGCGTCGCAGTCGCACTGCATTCGACAGCCCCGGCGAGTTCCCCGGTGCCCGTTATCCGTCAATAACAAATAGTGAATGGGTACGCAGATCGTTAGTCCCAATGACGCGCGGCGAAGAACATAAGAAGGCCGGTCCTTTGTCTTTGTAGCATGTCGTATTGCTTCCTCACCTTCATCTCACAGAAGCCACGGGCCCATTTACTTGGATCCTGATCTGCGGACACAACGACATCTCATCATGAGCCTTTCCGCTTCCGTTCTCGCCATTCTGGCTGTCACCGGCGTCGCTCGCGCGGCAGCTGGTGTCTCCATTGACCCGATCCAGCCTGTTCTCCTACCCGATGGCGCCTATGCGAAGAACCCCCTTTCGCATCTCGGTGGCAATGGCCCTTGGACTGCGAGTAAGTCAAGTTGCAAACATGTTGCGGCTGGTAGTAACTGACATGAGACGCGTTCAGCCGGCGACGTGAACGGCATCTCATCGGACATCCCCGAGAACTGCCATGTCGACCAGGCAGCCTACGTCCTTCGTCACGGCTCTCGCTTCCCCGACACGGGTGCCCACAATGGTTGGCTCGAGATGGCTCGTCGCGTAGGTCGTCTCGTTCCACGATCGAGAGAGAAAGGTTATTGACGTCAGCAGTTCAAGGAGAGCAACTACACGGCCACCGGCCCCCTGTCGTTCTTTCACACATGGGATACGCCCCTCACGCGCCCTGACATCCAGATTGCGCAGCTCAGCAAGACGGGTTACAAGGAGCTCTACGACATGGGCTACACCCTGCGCACTCGCTACCCCGACCTCTACGAAGAGGGCGACGATTTCTTTGTCTGGGCCAACAACTACACGCGTGTCATCCAAACGGCGCAGCTTTTCGTCCGTGGCTATCTCGGTCCCAACTCGACTCTGCTCGGCAACGTCGTCTCAGTGACTGGCCGTGGGGTCCCCGCCCATCTTGGCGACACGCTCGCTCCCTCAGACATGTGCCCTACCTTCAAGGATGACAGCAGCAAGCAGACGAACGAGTGGCGTTCAATCTGGCTGCCTTCCTTCATCAAGCGTCTGTCAAAGTACATTGAGGGCGACCTTGTCCTTGATGATAGCCATTGGAACGACTTCCCCTACATCTGCGGCTTCGAGTCCCAGATCACCGGCCGCCTGTCTCCCTTCTGCGACACCTTCACCCAGGAGGAGCTCGAGCAGTACGAATACCAACAGGATCTCCGCTACTACTATGGCGTCGGCCCCGCCGTCGACGTCGCCTCCAAGATGATGACCCCCTTCCTCGACAGCCTCGTCAAGCTCCTCGTCAAGGGCCCGGGCGTCGAGGGCGTCCACGCCGACGGAAAGACCTTCACGCTCCCCAGGCTGATCATGAGTTTCCTCAACGACGGACAGCTCAACCAGCTCGCCGCCGCCCTCGGCGTCTTCGACGACCAGGAACCCCTGCCCACGGACCGCATCCCCGAAGACCGCCTCTGGCACAGCTCCCGCATCTCACCCATGCGCGGCACCATTGCCTTCGAGCGCCTAAACTGCCGCGTCGACGGCACCGTCCCGCCCGCGACAACGACAACCAGGACCAGGAGCTGTGTGTCCCGTCCCACGTCCGCGGCGGCAAAGCGGCAGGAGGGCGGCAGCGGCTCGCGCAACGAGACATATGTCAGGATCCGCATCAATGAGGCCGTGTACCCTGTTCCCTCGTGCCAGGATGGACCTGGAAAGTCGTGCGCCGTGGAAAAGTACGCCAAGTACGTCGCCGACGCACTGGAGAAGAACGGCGACTTTGTCAAGCTTTGCAATGCCACTGACCCGGCGACGCCGAAGGAGGTCAAGGGTGCCAGCTTCTTCACGGACCTGGGGCAGGATCACCTGCAGATCGTGAAGCCTTAGGGAGCATAGTATTGCGGAATGAACTAGATAATGTCGATATAATGAACGGCTCAGGTGCTACATGATGCCAGCTACACGTGGCCAACAGATGATACCCTTATTTGTCTCCCGCCAACGTGACCCCCTAACCCCTGAAAACCTCCAACTGCATCCGCCCCTTGACAAGAGCCCACACCCACGCCGCATCAAACACCAAAACATCAACAAAGCTAAACACCAAACTCCCCCCAAACACAAGCGAATGATACGTCCACGCCCTCGCCTCATCCAGATTAACGACCTGGCAAACGACAGCCCACGGCAGCACATACAGCAGATTACTAACCAGGCTCTGCCAAAGGTACCATCTCGGCCTCGTAGCAAGCAGCACAGTCGCAAGCTGCGTGGAGGCGGCGTAGAAGATATAACACCAGTCTATGGATCGCCACATCTTGGCCGTCACGTCTGCTACTTCGTCTGACCCGCTGAGATAGCGCGCGAAAGGGCGCGCGGCGTAGAATGTCAGGAAGAGACAGATGGGTACTTCGACGGCGAGGGCGATGCAAAGTGATAGGAAGGCCGGGCGGAGGACGGGGCGGAGAGAGCGCAGGGGTACGCGGGGGCGGAGGGTCGTGACGCCGAGGGTGCGGCGGAGGGTGCCCCAGGCGTGGCCTGTAAAGGCGAGGGAGGTCTGCTCGAGGGCGAGCACGGGGACCATGATGAGACCCCAGCGGATGGTGTTGAAGACGCCCCAGGCTGTGGCGTAGATTGTGCCGAGGGCGACGATGGTGGTGACGAGCCAGAGGTAGAGGGCATTGCGGACGGCGGATTCCGCGAGGGTGATGAGACCTGGGCGAAGGAGAATGTAGAGAGCGGCGAGGCATGGTCGGGTAGATGAGGGGTTGCCGTTCTCTCCGGTCCGCTGCTTGAGAGTGTTTCGCCAGATAAAGTAAAGCAGGCCGACGAGGGCAGATATCAGATTGCAAGCGAGCTGTATACCGGCCTGAAGGTTGACAGTAGGTGTGTGGGTGCCGACGTGAAAGGTAGAGATGAGGAGCATGTCGAGGATAATGTTGACCGCAAACTTGGCCGAGCTAATGATCAAAGGCACGTCAGGTTTATCGAGGGCCCTCGTAGCATAAGCGACCGCAGTCTCAACAGCGCTGCTCAACGCGCTGAAGCCACTGATCCTAACATACGTCAGACTGGCCTCCCTCACTTCTACCGGAACGAAGCCTTTGGCAAATGCTGGAGCGGCCGCGACAAAGGCGATGCTCATGATGAGTCCGAGGACGGCTTGCGTCAGGATCAAAGTATGCGTGAGCTGTAATCTTTGTGGCAAACTCCTCGACGCCTTGTCGCCGATGATGACCCAGGCTGCGCGTGGAAGGCCTTCGTTGAGGACCTCGGCGATGACGCCGATGTAGGTATAGACGTCGGTCGTTACGACAAGGGAGGAGTCAATGTTAGCAACCCAAAACTTGGACAGTGTACCGTACAGAGCCGGCAGGATGAATGAGGCGACGTTGAATAGCAGGGCGCCAATGTATGTCGTCCGGTGAAGAGGAGCCCAGTGATGATGCGTGCTGTCGTCGGGGAGGGCATCGTGATCCTCACCGTCCAAGGCCGCATTGTCGTTGTGTTTGGGAAGCATGTTGTATTGGGTGAACATGTGTCGCAAGAGTGACGGAAGGTTGAGAAGAGCGTTGGCAAGCCGGTTCATCATGTGCTGTTGGATGAAATAGAAATGACAGCTTTGAGCCCATCTTCATTACCCCTCAGCTGAAGAATGCAGGCCGGCGTACTGCTGTATGCGGGAGGCCCTCCATGACACGTTCTAGACACTTGTTGCCAAGCATATGATATGTTACCTCGGACGAAAGTATTGTTACACAGCATATGCAGGTCTCATCTTGGTGTGCTTGTCACCAGCTGCCTGGGACGTCTTGCCGACAGCATCATCAGCATCGGCACTGACGTATCCAACAGTGACTCAGTCCATTCGAGAGGATGAGGATAAATGTCCATTCAAGCAAAATATGTACAAGAAATACTGTTCCGCGGCCAGACTTACAAGCTGCCCTGGGCGTAGAAAACACCACGTCCATTGGTGCCAACATACACCAGCCCTGCCTCATTGCCACTACCAGCGATTCTGTTACCGTCGACAGCTCCAAAGCCAATATCGCCTTGAAGATCCGTCCACGTGGCACCGCCATCCCCGCTGCCGTACAGCTTGGGGCCATCGGCGCCATCGCCAAAGGTGTAGACATTCCATCCGTTGGCGCCAACCCCAAGGGCCACCTGCCAAGTGTTGGTCACGTCGGTTGAAATCAGACTGAAACTCTCACCAGAGTCGGTGCTGTGGAAGATGCCGACGTTGGTAGATACCCACACGTCGCCGGCCTCGGTGGGGTGGGCCGCGATGGAGCGAACCGAGTTGGCGCCCTGGAGGACACCACCCTTGGCAAAAGTAGCACCGCCGTCGGTGGAGATGTAGAAAGCATCTGAGCCAGCGTAGAAGACGTCGTCATCGCGCTTGTCGCTGGCAATGACAGAACCAGCTGCCAGGCTCGAGACGCGGGACAAGGGGCCCTGGGTAGTCGAACGCTGAACACCGACACTGGAGGTGGACCAAAGGATAGTAGTGCCGTTAGCAGACAAGGCGACGGAGCCGCCGGCTTGTGTAGAGCCGTTGGCAGGATGAAGGCCCCAGGTTACACCACCGTCAGACGAGGTGGCCAGCTGCGGGCCACCCTCAACGTTGCCCACGCGAACGACGTCAGACACGGAGTTGCCAGCATAATCGACACCAATGGAACCGACAAACATGGGGTTGTTCCAGGCAGTTTTGGGAGATGTGTTGAGGTCGGCTTTGCCCTTGAAAGTAAAGCCGCTGTCGTCATGAACACCGGCAAACAGCTCGCTGCCGCCAGGTGCTGAGGCGAGGTCGAGAACAGCAAATTCCTCGATCCCATCAGCAAGAGACTCAATGGTGACCGTGGCGTTGGAGCCCCAGTTAGTTAGGTCGTGGCCTCCGAAAACTGTCAGGCCGGTGCCGTACAGCCAGTGATCGCTGTCAAAGGGGTTGATCTCGAGCGACTCGATCATCCAGCCGAGCTTCTTGGTGTCAACCTCGAGGAAATCGTGGTCGATCCAAGGGGCCTTCGGAGTGGAAATACTGTACTTGCGGTCCATCTCCGGATAAGGGTTTCCCCAAGTCCAAATTTGAGACCAGGTCGCTCCTGAGTCGGTAGAGCGGAAAAGCTGGGCATCGGGCCACCAGGAGTTAAGAGACGCGACTACCAGAGTGCCGGGGCTCTGCATATCTAGGGCCAGACCACCGTATCCCCAGGTGAGGTCCTCGCCAGTCACGGGTGTGATGTCAGCCCAGGTGACCTTCTCAATGTCATAACGGTACACAGAGCCCTTAGCGCCGTCGTAGGGGCCGCTGCCGTCGCTGTATGTCACGTAGAGAGCGCCTTCTTGGGGCTGAATCCTAGCCTTATGAGGCAGGAAGCCGGTGGGCTGCCCGGCGACGGCGGTCCAGGTGGCACCAGCATCCTCGGAAACGTAGATGGACTCGGCGGTAATGTCAGCCGTGCCGACGAAGATCCGCGATGTCGCCCCGTTGGCGGTAGCCGAGGTCGTGTCGAAGGTGACGAAGGCCAGACCCTGCAAGTCGTTGCCGTAGCCGCCAGGCTCGTTAGGGTTGGGGTTGAAAGTTCCCGGGTTGGGGTAGGAGGTGACCTCAGAGAAGGTCTTGCCGGCGTCGGTGCTCTTCCAAAGTCCTTTGCCGCTGCGGGCACCAAAGTAGATGATGTTGGAGTTGACGGGGTCAACGGCTAGGCGCTCACCCATGCCACGGCCGGGCATGTTTCCGCCGACCTTGAAGGGGAGGTCTGTGAAAGTCCAGGTCTTGCCTTGGTCGGTGCTGCGGCCAATGGAGCCAGGATTGGGGTCCCTGGTGATGTTGATGTGAGCTACCACTGTTGATACGAAGAGGAGCTGGGCTAACAGAGAGTCTTACCAGTCATTGGTGTACATGCCAAAGGCACCCAGGACCACATCCGAGTCCGACGGGTCGAGGGCCAGGGCATCGATACCCCATCTGTTCCTGTTGAACGTCAGGCATGGTCTGCACTATCAACATGAAGGTCTACATACCAGGTGTCATTCTGGGCGATGTAGTCGGTGATAGGAGTCCACGAGTCGTCCGCGTTCAAACGGTAGATGCCGCCAATATCAGTCCTCGCATAGGCGACACCCTCAACCTCGGGGTGGAAGAGAATACCGGGAACGAAACCGCCACCGCCTCCGATGCGGACGTTTTGCCAATCGAGCGCAGCGCGAGCCGAGCCAGCTGCTGCGAGAAGCAGTTGCAGGTACTTCATGGCTTCAGAAAGTCAGTGAGGTCGGGAGATACTGGCATGCCAGGAACCGCCAGAAGATCAGACGAAGAGGTCGATCATGGAGTATAAATGCTCGGGATCTGTAAGCAATGGAAGACCCAGGACATTCTGCAGCCGCCAGGGCTACCCCAGACCTTGTAAGCAAGCTCATCCATGACGATCCATCATGTCGGCCCAAAGAAGGGAAGAAACCAAAGCTATGTGCCACGCATTGAGTGGAAAACACGCGGCTTTCCAGCGAGGAATCTTGGAAAATGAACCGTCATCTGCTCTGATACCTGCCTTTCCCAGGATGGAAGGCGTCGCTCCGATGAGATGGGATCCAAGGCGTCATGGGTAGCGGAAGCGATGGACGGCTGCTGGCAAGGAGTTCCCGGTTCAAGCGACTCGGATTCGTGAACGCCCAGGAAAGAAGGGATCTACCGGTGCCAAGGCGAGGTTGGCAGATTCTCAGGGGGCCGATGGGGTAGACCTGGAGCCACGAGACGGGGCGGGTCGAAGAATGCTTGAGGCTTGGGGTCTTGGGAAATGGTCGATCAGTCGATTTCGGGAAACGAAGTTTGGACTCCGAACCTGCTTTGGGCCATCTTGGTAGGAGGTGATGATCCTTCTGTAGATGCCGAGCCTTCAATGAGGGGGTCATGATATATCCGCTTGGTTGATGATATTGCGCGAGCGTGGTGTTGATGGGGAGGCTTCCTCGGAGGCTTCCTCGAGGCTCCTTCCAGGCTCCCATGCTGGAAGGCCGAACTGCTGGGCCAATCATGTCGAGATAATCCCGACAGGTGAGGGTTGAGGTAATCACGTGGCTTCCCCGCATCCCCCCCCCCGCCTTTCCCCTCGCTCCTGCTCCTCGCTCCTCGCTGCCGCTGGCTCCTCCCCAGGAGACGTCACCTCGGCTTCCCATGCCAAATGTGAAGCTTGTCGTGATCAAATCTCCCCCCATTTTCTGTGACACAGTACACGACTTGCCTACCACATCCCTGTCCTGTTTGTATCATTATTCTTATCTTATTCTGAATATATGCCTCTGGCTCATTTGCTACCTCAGCCATTATACCCGACGGCCCGCATCGTGCATCCGCTTCTCCGCTTTGAGCCGCAGGGCATCCTCATCCCGCTTACGCACCATACCCCCGGGCCTCATTGGACATATCCGATCTCAAACGTCGTCATCTCGCATTTCATTATCCATCATGGCAGCCCCTTATGAAATTGAGCACACCATTGACGCCGACTCGGTCCTTCACCTGGACGTCCAAATGAGGGCCAGTACACCCAGCAGCCAGAGCAGCTTTGCGAGTGATATTCCAGAAGAAGAACCGGCGGCTTCCACACTGAACCGTCCTGGACACCACCTCCCCGTGGCGACCCCTGACTGGAACAACCTCAAAGTTCTCCACCACAACACTCTCCCCCCACGAAGCAGCTTCTACACCTACCCAAGCGAGAAAGATGCTCTGACCTGGGATGTCAGTAAGGCTAAAGCTGTTTGCCTGTCAGGCACCTGGAAATTCCATCTTTCGACATCGCCCTTCGACGGGCCTCGCAACTTTTGGGAGTCAGATTACGACCACAATGCCGCAGAACACCAGTGGAGCGACATTGCCGTTCCAGGCATGTGGCAGTGTCAAGGCTTTGGAAAAGGTCCCCAGTACACCAACTACAACTTTCCTTTCCCTGTGGACCCGCCGAACGTCTCTTACACGGAGAACGAGTGCGGCAGGCACCTCACGACCTTTAAGATCCCTCACTCATTCAAGGACCACCAACTAAGACTGAGATTTGAGGGCGTTGACTCTGCCTTCACTGTATGGGTCAACGGCCACAAGGTCGGCTACTCACAAGGCTCACGAAATCCCAGTGAATTTGACATTTCCAGACTTGTCACTGTCGGGCACTCAGCCACCCTAGCTGTTGAAGTATACCAACGCTGCGACGGCACCTACATCGAGGATCAGGACCAGTGGTGGCTGAGTGGTATCTTTAGGGATGTCTACCTGCACGCTTTTGAACCCTTCAATCCGCAGGACATTCACATCCAGACAATCTTGGATGACGACTACAAGGACGCCATCTTGAAGGTTGGGCTCACCACCAGCCAGTTCAGTTTTGTCTCGTTGAGGCTCCTCGATGCCGACGGGCAGCCAGTATTTGGAGAAACACAAAGTGCCCAGACTCAAGCGAAGGACAACGCAGAGCTCTTGTTTGAGGTACATGTCAAAAACCCGCACAAGTGGACTGCCGAGTCACCATACCTATACACCCTTCTCATCGGTTTCCCCGGCTGCGTCATTCCTCAACGAGTAGGCTTCCGTCAGACAGAACTCCTTGATGGCGTTTTCTGCGTCAACGGCAGCCCGATCAAACTCAGAGGTGTCAACCGTCACGAGCATCATCCGGATTCTGGACGGGCCGTGCCGTATGAGTTTCTGAAAAGAGACCTCTTACAAATGAAGGAGTACAACATCAACGCCATTCGCACATCGCACTACATCAATGACCCCAGACTCTACGATTTAGCCGATGAACTAGGATTGTGGATCCTCGACGAAGCGGACCTCGAATGCCACGGTTTTGGATCAGTCGGTGGAGATGCTGCGAAGTTCACGTCCGACAACCCTGACTGGGAGGAGGCGTACGTCGACAGAGCGCGCCAAATGGTACTGCGCGACAAGAACCACCCTTGCGTTATCATCTGGTCGCTGGGGAACGAAGCATTCTACGGAAGGAACCACCAAGCCATGTACGACTTCATCAAAAGCGTTGACGGAACCCGGCTTGTCCACTACGAAGCCGACTACGGAGCGCGGACGGTGGATATTTACAGCCGGATGTATTCATCTGTGGACAACGTGATAAATGCGGCGAGAGCCAAAGACTGGGAGAAACCTTTGGTTCTCTGCGAGTACATCCATGCTATGGGCAACGGACCCGGCGCCATCAAGGAGTATGTGGAGGCGTTCTACAGGTATCCTAGGCTCATGGGAGGGTTCGTTTGGGAGTGGGCCAACCACGTGAGTTGAACGCATGTTGATCGATGACAAAGCTGACCTCTTCAGGGACTACGCACGAAGACCAAGGATGGCGAAGAGTTCATGGCGTATGGGGGCGACTTTGGGGACGAGCCCAATGACAAGAACTTCGTTATGGACGGACTGTGCTTCTCGAACCATACGCCGACCCCAGGGCTTGTTGAGTACAAAAAGGCCATCGAGCCTGTGCAGGTCTTGGGGCTCGATGGGGATGAGGTCACCATCATCAACCGATATGACTTCCTCACTTTGGATCACCTGACTTGCCACTACCATTATTTGACGGAGGACCGTCGCTTTGCGGAGGCTTCCCTGAACATCCCAAAAGGTTGGTCCCATTATATCTACTTCTGGAACCTATGCTGATAAACCCAGGTATCAAACCACACACCAAAGCAAAGCTCAAGGTTCCACACCCTGAGGGCATTTACGTCGCTCCAGGAAAGGAAGCCTTCTTGAATTTGAGGTTCAGCCTGACTGAACCCACGATCTGGGCGGCCGCTGGCCACGAAGTCGCGTGGGGCGACCTCCAGATCTGTCAGCGCGACAGCCTAACAACCAGTCTCAAACACTTGAACATGGAACCAAGCAGCCGACTTTTGCCCACCGTAAAGCAAGAATCGTCGAGGTTTCTTTCCATCACCTCCAGTGGAGGTAGGACGACATGGGGGTTTGATCTCCACCTGGGCACAGTCACCAGCCTCAGCCGTGGCGATTCACTCGATCCCGATTTCCTCACGGTACCAATCACACTCGACTTCTACCGCGCCCTCACAGACAACGACCGCGGTGGTCGGTTTGGCCGCGAATGGCGAGACCGTCGCCTCCACCAAACAAGCCTCCACGTCCGCAGCGCAGACTGGCGCCAAACCAAGCACAGCCTCGACGTCACGGTTCACGCCCGGGTCGCACCCCCCGTGCTCGCCTGGGGCGTCGACACCGTCACGACCTTTTCCTTCCGCGGTGAAGCCTGCCACATCAAGGTCCAAGGAAAGCCCCACGGTCTGCGTCTGCCCGGCACCTTTGCGCGCATCGGCCTCACTTTCGGTCTAGCCGGCGTCGACGAGGTGGAGTGGTTCGGCCGCGGACCCGGCGAGAGCTATCGCGATAAGAAGATGAGCCAGCGCTTTGGGACATGGCGACGCGGGGTAGATGAGCTGTTCACCGATTACGAGTTCCCCCAGGACAGCGGCAACCGGACGGACGTACGGTGGGTCAAGTTCAAGCAGCTGCTCAACGGGGGGGATCTCGGGACGTTGCTCTCGGCGCGATTCGGGGACCTCGACGGCGCTTCGTTCTCGGCCATGCATTACACGACAGCGGATCTGGACGAGTGCCAACACCCTTATGAGCTGCACAAGCGACGGAGGGACGATACAATTGTGAGGCTGGACTGGGCGCATCACGGGCTTGGGACGGGGTCTTGTGGACCGGCTACGCTGCCGCAGTATGAGCTCAGGTCGGAGGACTTTAGTTATGAGCTGGTTCTCGAGTGAGCGTCAGAGCTTGAGTCAGCGAATCAAGAAGGCTTGGTTGTTTGGGATTTCTTAGGCACGCCGGCCACCCTGCTGATGCAGCTTCGCCGATGCAACAGGGTCTTTTAAGCCGTGAACACCCCTGTCGACAATGATGAAGTCAGAATGGCCCTTGACAGCCACATCAGGCGTCTGATACTACTGTCGAGGTCATCGCCACTTCGCGTGCGGTCGACACCCGCGGTGAAGACAACAAAGTCGTCACCGGGCGGGCCATCTGCGTCCACAGCAACCAAAGCACGTGTAGCCAAAAGTCCCTGTGCACTGCGTGGAGGGGCGTGGCTGATCTTGATGGTGAAGCTTCCGGAGCTGTACCTGCCCTCAGCTAACTTTTGTCGAAACACCCCTCAGTATGTACGTTTGCGCACTCGTTCGAAGATCGAGTGCGAAGTTCCGCACGTGCATCAAAGGTTGAGCGCTTGAGGCTGCAACAGCCAACCAACCGAGGCAGTGGAAGAGCTGTGGTGCCTCATATGACCAGCTCAAAGGGTAACGATGCGTGAATGGTTGCAAGGTCGCAGATGCCTCGTTACCAATGTACTCATGTCACCTATCAGCTTCGGACGGACAGGGCATAGGCTCATCACAGGGCAAGCATTGATTTACGCTTCATAATACTGAGTTTAGAATTGTGGCCTTCCACGTCATCGTCACCATACTGTCAATTGAAGCAATCCTGTTTCGTGTTCCTCATAGCCTTGGGGTATATCCTGGTCCATCATATCATCCATGCTATCATCAGTGCACCGGCGGCAACTGCAACTTATTCTCGCCGCCCAAAACCTTGGCTTCCGTCGTAGCAAACGCCCGCGTAGGCGTGTTCTGCGCAAACAACCAGTCCAGCTCTTCGTACGTCCTTCCCTTCGTCTCCGGCAGGCGAAGGAAGGCCCAGAGGAACGTCAATGCAGCTGTCGTCCCCCAGAAGAACCCCGCATAGCCCTTCAGATTCAGCTGCCGTGGGTTCATAAAGTATGGCTGCAATGCATTCGACATGACCAACACAATGTAGTAGGAATTCCGTGCCAGACAAATGGTCTTTTGCCGCAGGCGCGTGGAGCCGACCTCCGATGGGATGGACCAACCGAGCTGGCCCACGGAAAGCTGGAACACGAAGGTCCAGATAAGGGTGAGGACCGCCTGAGTGATGCCAACGGCCTTTGTTGATGTCCATATGTTGAGGATGCCAATCAGGAGCAGAACGCTGCACATGGTCGACAAGCCACGAAGGTAGATCTGCCTCCGCCCGTAATAAGGCATGAGCGCAAACCAGTTGACGAAGGTCCCGACGAGGGCCATCGCCGTCCCCCCGATATTCAGCTTGTAGGTCCACTCCGTCGACACTCCAACCTGCTGGAAGAAATACGTCGAGTTGTAGGCAAAGGCGGATCCAGAGAGGACCTGGCCAGCGAACGCGAAGCAGGCGATTTCCGTCCGCCGACGCTCGATACCACGGAAGCAGTCCCAGTAGCTGGTGCCGGCCGTGATCTCCATCTCGAGCTTGTTGGTGTGGATGATGCCGGCGAGGGTCGCTTTGATGTTGGTTCGCGATGCCGACTTTTTCTGCAGTCGGTGGAGGGATTGCTCCGCCTCGTCCAGTCGTCCCTGTCGGACGAGGTGCCAAGGTGACTCGGGGGCGAAGATCAGAATCGGAATGAGGAAAGCCGGCCACACCCACTGTATCGCGAAAGGGATACGATATGCCCATTCGTCGGTCCGTGACACGAGTGTAGCCAAGACGCCTGCCGCGATCAATTGCCCGATGATGAAGCACATGTTGGTCCAGGATGTCAAATACGCCCGCAGGCACATTGGGAGCACTTCAGATGCATAGGCGGGGGCTGACGAAGCGAAGATACCCCATGGTACGCCGCAGAGAAGCTGCCCAAACATGAGGACGAGGATCCTATCGGCGAAAAACGTGATGAAGACGAACAGCGAGAGGAAGCCAAGGGCGCCGACGATGACGCGCTTCTGGCCGTACCGATCGACCAGGAAGCCGTTGATGGTGACACCGATGAAGCAGCCGACGGTACTGGCATTGCCTAGGGTTGCCTGCCAAGCGGCAGACAGCTGGTGCTGCCCTTTGTCGTCCACATATTGGCCATACTTTTCCGCGAAGGCGGGGTAAGCGAAGAAATTACCAATGAGGATGGCATCGTAGCCTGTGGTGGTCAGTACGCCCACAGGAGAAGGCAGACAGGGAAGACTCACCTTCCATAATAACACACATGGACACCATGAGGCTCCAAAAGATGGCCATGGGGTACATCTTGATGGCTTGCAAGGGCGTCAGGGCGTGCTCAGCCTCCATAGCCTGACGGACCTGAGACTCCATGGTATCGAGTTCGTCGTCGTGGGAGCCGTCAAAGTGAACTTGGCGGGAACTGCTGCCGAGGATCCCACGGCTGTCATCATCAGAAACGGGAGATGCAGTGCCTGATAGCAGCGCGACAGCTTCATGTGGGTGTTCTGGTTCGTCTGGGTCCAGAGAGAGCCGGGGGGATGAGCCGGGAATATTGGGAAGGGCTCCATATTCGCGGATTTGAGAGGAGGAAGCCATGGCTAGTGACAGAGTTGAAGTGGTGGAAAAGGCTGTCAAGGTGTGGATGAGTCAATGAGTATGGTCGGCGGGCTTGACCGTGGCGCATCAACGGGCTGCAAGGGTGCGCCAGACCAGTCGGGATGCCATTCGGCGTGGTGTTTTGGTCTAAGGCGGTAGTTGTAATGCGGAGAAACGGACATGCGGTGTGTATTCAATGCGATGTGCTCGTGATGAGATATCGCAAAGAACGGCCGATGGTCGAGTAAGGTAGGCACCTGTTGGTCTCCAGCGAAACCTGGGGATGGGAGATGACAGGGTAAGGTAAGGTAAGGTAAGCAGAGAGAGAGGTTGGGTAATGAGGCAGGCGGGAAAATGACCAAGTGAGGTTCGGTGGTGCAACTGCACGTGGCACAGTGAGAGGTGTACGGTGCCAGTTTTGAGGCTGACAGAGCGATATGATTGGCTAATTAATCAACATGGCACCTCACCAATTAGAAGCTTCCAAAACCACCTCCTGATCTCGACCTCAATCAAGCATCACGAAGGCTCACATGCTGCATGATCCATCACTTGACATTGATCTTTCTGCACCACCAACTATCCGCCTCACGCACAAGTCCACAGTAAAGCACTGGCCCAATCCTCCCATTCAAAGGCGACTAGACGACGGCCCGGCGCGGGTCATGCTGTAGACATGCCGGACAGGGTCGCGCCGTGACTCGGGACGCACCAATCAGCACGATCCAAACCCGCCAGATACGCCTCGAGACATCACCACTTTGGGTGCGAGCTGCAATCCAGGCTGCGTCGCATCGGCCCTGCTCCGCCCATTCACGATCCCCTGGATGTAATTGCGGCGCTAGCGGGTTTGGGCGGCTTGGACTGGGAGCTGTGCCGGCCGAGGGAAGAATATTTAAAGCAGGAAGTGCCCGAGTATCGTGGAAGCGACGAGATACGAGGGTCGTCAAGCTGGTAGTCCCTCTTCATAACAGATTCGTATATCTGTTCCTGCCTGTCTTTTTCCCTTTCTGAAGATCAACCAGTGTTGAAATTCTTGCATCGACGAGATGGGTGTTGAGTACCTTAGTCCAAGGACTTTCACCAACCTGACAGGCAGGGTCTCCTCCGTGCGTGACAGAGGCTTCTATCAAGCATTTGTTTCTGTCCAAGTCCCACGAGCTCAGCCTGCCTGCAAGTATGGCCAGCAGTCATAGGACTTCGCAAGATGGATCGCCGTTGTCGAGGCAGAACAGCTTCGTCGACGGCATCCTTACAAGGTGTGTGGAAGCCTCGAGAGTACCTGTTCATCGCAGTCCAAGCTCATGTTCGAGATGAAGGCCAAATCTGTGGTATTGTGCGTTTCTCCTATCGTCTGAGACATTCTTGGTCCATCTCGGACGTCTCGAAGGAGCATCTCATCAGTGGTAGCTGGTGAAGTCTTCTTGCCTTGGTGGGCATGTGAGACTGAGAGTACACCAAGAGAACCCATCGATGGAATTTGATCTCTCTCTCTCTCTCTCTCTCTCTCTCTCTCTCTCTCTCTCTCTCTCTCTCTCTCTCTCTCTCTCTCTCTCATATCTCACCTGCGTCAAAATCTTGCAAGACCCCTTGACAGCCACAGCACCAATCCCAAGAGTATGGGTTCAATAGAAGTGTCCTATCCTGGAGTGACAACCTGACAGCCCTCCAGTTGCCAGCCCTGACAGCCCTCCCAGCTGGCACCACATCGGAGTGAACCCCCCGCCTCCGATGGAGATCCGCTCCGCCCGCTCCAGGCGTCCCATTTAACCGAAAGACCCCAGATAGCGGGGCCCCCGGTTAACCCACAGCATGGCATCTGACCACTCACAGCACGTCTATGCCACCCTTCCCCGCGACGGACATTGGCATCTGACCTCCGTGTTTCTTCAGTCTCGCTGTCGTCCCACTCCGCCTCGTCCCATCGTCGTCGTTGCCAGCCTCATTACATCGTCGCATCATCGCGAGATCCTCACTAAATCTGCGGTATCATGCCGCCCACTCAACCCAAGAGATGAGATACTCAACAGCATGCTCGGCCTGCCGGTGAGTCCCCTTTCGCCCTCTTCCCGGACCCCTCAATGCCCCCCCCCTATAAGGCAATGAGACCCCCCTTCAGGACCCTGCATAATATCAGACATCATGACTGCGGCATGCGCTGACACGACACAGAGCTCGAAGGCGAAAATGCGAAGTTCCCATTCCCGGCGGCCAGTGCGCCTACTGCAGCACGCAGAACCTCGCCTGCTCGCGCGCCGGGTCCATCATCCAGCCCAAGACGCCCACGAGCCCAGTCCCGCCAGTCGTGTCCATGGAAATGACCATGACCCGCGACATTGTCCACGTTATGAGCCCGACCATGACGACAACGCCGCCCCAGATCATGGGCATCTCGCCTGCTGCCGCCGTCCAGGATAAGGCCCTCTGCTTTGAGCTCGTCGAACTGTACTTCAAGTATATCCACGATCAGCTCCATTCTTTATTTCATCGGCCGAGCTTCATGCTCGATCTCCATGAGGGCACCGCGCCGCTTGTCCTCGTCTACGGCATGATGGCGCTGTCCGCTAGATTCTCGTCAAACTCTGCCTTCAGCGGCATACCGCCGATGGCCCGGGGCGAGCACTTTGCCACCGAGTGCAATCTGCTTCTTAACCTCCGTGATGTGTCCCTGACGACCAGTCAAGCGTGCGTTCTGCTCGGCGCTGTCAGCATCGTCGAAGGTGAAGCCGGAGCAGAGACGGTCTACTACGCGGCGGCATGTCGTATCGCCAACTTTCTCGACCTGCCAAATATGCCGACCCCAGATCCTCTACAGAGAGAGATTCATATTCGAGGTGAGCAAAACATGCGAAATCTCCCAAACAACATGCTAACTTTCCAGTCTACTGGTCGCTCTGCATGATCGACGTCTGGTCATCAACAGGCGTCAACCTGCCCCTGCTAATGAACCGCCGTCACGACGTCCCCCTCCCGATGAACGAGTCCACCTTCCTCAACATGAGCCGCGCAAGCAGCAACCACTTCGACTTCATCTTGTCGCCCAACCGCGAAGACTCGCTCATCGCCCAAAACATCAAACTAAACAGCATCCTCATGAAAGTAAACGACGCCATCAAAACCCTCACCTCAGACGCAACGGTGACCAACATTGACGAGACCGTCTCCTCGCTCTCCCAGGAGCTCGAGGCCTGGGAGGTCGCCCTGCCGCCCAGCATCCGCGACACGCCGTCAAACCTGCACGCCTTCGCCTCGCAGGGCCAGGGCCGCATCTTCATCGCCGTCCACGTGAGCCACTACCACTTCTCCCAGCTCCTCTTCTACCAGTACCTCGACGAGCAGCAGCGCTTCCCCGCGTCCCTGACGGCGCAGACCTTTGCGCGCAAGTGCAAGACCAACGCCGCCTGCCTGTCGCGCATCATCGACCTCGCCAACACCACGCCCGGCTGCGACTGCTTCTTCAACATGCTCGGCCACATCATCGTCATCACGTCGTCAGTGTTCATTCACACGCTTCTCTTCGAGACGGACGAGGCCGAGATTGCCGCGGCCCGCGCGCAGCTTGAGAGGAACTTCAACTCGCTTGTTACATTGAGGCAGTACTGGCCTGCTCTCGAGGTGTGCTTTGCTCGCCTCAAGACGTTTCACGAGCTGTGTCGCAAGAGCACGGATCACACGTATCGCATGGATAGGTGGATGCTGCGCTTCCTGACCGAGTTTGCGAGGCCCATTGACGAGAAGGAGCGCGAGGAGGAGGGGAGCGTTGATCTTGACCGGTGGAGCATTGGCAATATTGGTATCAGCCCGGAGAACTGGGCGTAAGCTGCTATATGAGGGAGCTGTTTGGCTTGAGCATCAGGTGTACAAAGGGGGTTCAACAGAAGGGCAACGTGGAGGAACTGGTCCCCTCGCGGGCCGAGGCGTTTTACTTGGACGGATCTGGTGCTGAGCGTAGCGGTTGGAAGACGAGGATCGGAGAGTAAGCTTCATGCGATCGTTACTAGGACATATGGTGTGCGGCTGTTTCAGATACCACGGCAACATGACTGAGCGTTTTTTCCAATCCGATGATCTTTGGAGTATCCAGGCGAAACGTATGCACAACAACGTCGATTGAGAAGACCATGCAGTCAAAGTGACCCCACCCACCCCAATCGTCATGCCCGTCAGTCAAAGCAACTCAACGGTGCCGGAGTTGGGTTGGTTTAAGTTTAAGAAGTGACCCCTCACTCGGCCAGTCGGCCTCACCGTCGAGTCGATAACCGCAAAGAAGCCAAGGAGGAAGGTGTCTGTATTGCCAAGCTGTCTTGAATGATTGCTCATAAGATATAGGGTAAGTTTTCAAGAAAGATAATGGTATATGCTCGCAAAAATTGTTCAAAGTCTGGTGCCAAGATCGTCCATCATTAGTCGTCTCCAAGGGCTTTCGCCCCTCTCGCTGCGCCATTGTAAATCAAAACACGACGGCGGAGACCCTCTCTCTGCTCTCATGTCGTCCATCTTTCCCCTTCTTCTTGAACAGCGACTTCAGCATGCTGTCCTTCTTCGGCCGAAGAACATGCTCCAGTCCATTTTCAGATCCTCCCGCCGGGCCCTGCTCGATGGCAAGCATGGTAGTCCTCTCGCTACGTTTTGACCTTGACGACCGGTGGCTTCGCTGACTGCCTGCCACGCTCTCATCATCGTTGACCGTGAGTGCAGTGCTCCTCCGGTCGGGAGCTTCGCTTTCGGGCCTTCGACTGTGGTGTGACTTGTGCGTCTTGGTGGTCTTGGTGGTCTTGGAGCTGCGGTGCGTCCGTGAGCTCCGTTCCGACCTGCCGGACCTCGACACAGCATCATCATTTCCCCTCTCCTCGGCGCGTCGTTGTTTGCGCATCGCGCGCTCCGCCTCAGGGCTGATGAGTTCGAGGTCCGCACCGTCATCTTCGCCAAACGGCGCGATGCCCCTCCTCCACGACTCGATCGTGCTGAGCTCTTCCTCCAGAACCAGAGCCTCATCATAGCTGTGCTGGCTGCCGCCGCCTCCGCCAGCCCGAGGGATTTCGTCGCCCATCATGTCAGGATGAATGCTCCCTGGGGGGTATCCTTGTGGCATAGGCTCTGGCGCTGCCTCAAAGGCCATCGCATTCGCAGCAATGGCCTCTTTCTGCGCCTGAGCGTCCTTGATCTGCTTGACGATCTTCCACCCTCCAAACATGACGACCGTCACACCCACGGCCGCACCTGCCGCGATGAGGAACTGAGGAGAAGCCAGCAACGCAAAGACGGCGGGCGACCCGCCCTTGAGCATGCCGAGGAAGACGGGGCTCATCGTTTTCAGCAATTTCGACAGCTCAGCCAGCGACAACGCCACGGCGGCGGCGGCATTGGGGTCCGCTTGCAGGCGCTTAATGATCGAGGTGGCGGAGTGACCGACGCACTCTGCCTCGTCGAGGAGGCCTTCGACGCGGCTGATGAGAGTCTTGGCTTCCGCTTCTTTGTAGGCCGGGTCGAGATCAGTGCGAGACTCGAGGTCTGGTGGAATGTTGCCATAAGCCAGGTTCATGTCGATCTCCTTCTCTTTCTTACGCGGGGCGACATCAAAGGTAGCTGCGCGGGTGAGATGGCCAGGCTCAGGAGGCGCTGGTGCACCACGCATGGTGGGAGCTGGTACTCCACGAATGGAGGGAGCAGGTACTCCACGAATGGTCGTCGAATCCGCGAGGGACTCGGTGGCGGTTGGGGCAGTGGTATAATGGTATAATGTCGGTCGGCTCAGCGCCATATCGCGAGGAGCCGTCTCTGCATAGGGAGATCGGTAATCGATAGTCCGAGGAACGCGCGACGGGGCAACGCTCGAAACTTCAGAGTGCGTCTTGAGGTTGCTTGCGGTCAGGGCGGGACGCGCATGGTATTCGACTTCACCACGGGTCCTTCGCGACGTCTGAGATTGGGAGCGCTTGGTACGAGAGGTGTGATGAGTCCTGTGTGATGCTCTTGAGCGAGTATCTTCTTGATACTCGACATAGTCATCGTAGACGTAGGCGCGATTGTGAGCTGAAGGGGGAGGTGGGGGTGGTTGGGCGTGAATGTCGCGGGAGACGTCGAAGGTTTGGGCGCGCTTGAGGAAGGCCTTGTCGGCCTTGATGGCGGCCTTCTTCTCCTGGTAGGAGGCTTTGGCTTCCTTGAAGACGCCAAAAAGTTGTTTTCCCTAGAAACTCGTCAGATATGAGATCTCCATTGCGACAGTTGCAGTGCGTATGCGTCGCAGGACGGTGGAAAATGCAGTGTAGTGTAGTGTGCTGTAATGCAGGCGGTGTGCGGGGCAATGGAGGGGCGGTCGTACGGTACTGATGATCTTCCCGGAATTGTTGATGATGGTGACCGTCTCGGTGATGGCCATGATTGCGGTTGAAGAGGTGTTCTGTCGTCTGCAACGACGAGGACGACGTTGGGTATTGATCTCAACCTCTCGCCGGGAGAGGGAGCTTTCGATCCGTCAACGGACGAGGTTCTATTTGGGTCGTGGACAAATGCGGTTGAAGAAGGGAAGAGTCGGTCAGAGGCTGGAGCCCAGACTCCGCCAGTGGTCAGCGGTCAGAAGTCAGAGGCAGTTCAGGGGCCGGGAGGCTGGGCCCGGGTGGAGGCAGGAGGACCCAGCTCGACAGGGCAGGAGGGTTGGAGGGGTCAAAAAACAAAAGGGCCAAGCCGGATGGCAGGAGGCAACCTGGTGGGCTTGGGTTGCGCCTGCCCAGCGCCAAAGTAGCACCAGGCTGCGCGTCGGTCGTCGGGGGAAGGTCCCAAGACCCTTGCGGTGAGGCAAGAGAGGGCCTGGTGAGCGGCGCCGGCGTGCCTTCCGGGTTGAAAAAGTGGCGCTAATCCCCACTGAGCGACCACTAACTCCAATGACAGAGATCCGCTAAGCCCTCTGAGCCCTCTGAGCCTTCTGAAGCCCCGGGGGAGCCACAGTGGACTGCGAATGGCGGGGAGGTAGGTGGGACGGAAATATGGTTCTCTCTACCTTTCGCAATTCATTCGAAAATGGAATTGGGAGGCGCGTGAAGAACTTCGTTGTTCGAGACGGAGGCAGCCGGAGGAAGATGGAGACGAAAAACGAGGAGGGGGCAGGATAGGGCGGGTAGTGAATGACTGTAACCTCAGGACGAGGGGGAGTCTGCCGGGTTTTAGAGCCGCCGTCCTACCCTCCCCTCCCTCCCCTGCCAGACAACTCCCTCGCTTCCTCATCACATCACCTCCTCTACAGAAGCAATCCTCATCATATCGGGCCCTGACCTGGTCTGGCCCATTGTCGCTCAGCTTCACTTTGCCTCCGTCATACCGCGTCCACTCATGCCGTGGACGCTGGACGGCAAACTCAGTTTCATCCCTTCCGCTGGGCTTCCCTGGCCGACGAAAAGGCCTCTCGCCCCTTTGTATTCAGGGCTGATCTCATGATTGGCCATCGACTGCCTCATTGCTCACCCACTCAGTGGTCAACCCAAGACGCACTCTGCACTCGCGCCCGAAGGTGCCTGACGTCTCGGTCCACCTGCACTGGGCCTTGATTCCCGGCGTGCCGTCTCTCCCCTCTCTGTGACTGCATGCAGTACGCACGATGAGGTCGTACTGCCTCTCAGTCTCTCAATTCTCCCCCAGATACGATCGGTCACGAGGGAAGGTGGGAGGATGGCGGGATGAGATGGGCCGTCTGGGCTGCCGGGAGGCAATGTGAATGAGTGGTGACAGGTGGTACAACCTCCTCCACTCGATTTTGCGGGTCGAGCCAGGTCACTTGGCGGATTGTCCAGTTTGACGCCCGTCGAGATGTGATGTGATGCGCGAGATCCGAGTCGCGCTTCGGGAGAGAGGTCATCACGGTTGGCTGCCACCATCGTGTTACCAACTGGCCCCCTTGTTGATCATCCTACTTGTCGGCCAGCTACTTGCTGGCTCGCGTTGGGCAGCTTTCCGTGCCAATGCTGGACTGATCATTTTCCGGCTGGATCATGAGTAGTATGGAATGACGGTTCCATGGATCTCCTTCCGATAGGTCACGATAGGACCAATCGACGGACATCCCGGTGATGCCTCATCTTTGATATCAGGAGTGATTCGGACATCCCCACAACTCGAAATAACCACCTGGCGAGCGACAATGACCCAACAAATCCTTATCAGTATGATCAGATTAGATAAAGCTCACCAGCACGTGACGAACCAACTACCGACGGCCCCATCCGCTCAGCCTGCCAGGCCAATGATAGCTCCGCCACACGGACCCTGATGTCTCGAGTTTCAGTGAGCTCAGCTCACTTAGCTCAAGGTCCATCATCTCATTGTCCCATCATCCCATCACCTCCTTTTCTGATTCTCCTTTTCATCGATCAAGCAAACTGTACATACAGGTATCATCAAGATGGCCGAAGACAAGCCTCAAGCCCCTCTCGCCGCCGAGACGCAGCCTGCTGCGGATACTGTTCCAGCCACGACTGCCGAGACGCCTGTCGCGCCAGCTCAGGCCCCTGAGGCGGAGGAAAAGCCCGTCCCCGTCTCCACAGAAACCACGAGCAGCACAACAGCTGCTGCTGCTGCTGTTGCTGAGCCCACGCCCGTAGCTGCGCCTTCTACAGAGGCGGCTGCTGTGGCTCCCAAGGCTGAGGAGTCAACGTCAGCTCCCGCTGCTGCCGCCGAGACCAAGACCGAGGAGGCAGCCAAACCCGCGTCGACTGAGGCCGCTGCCGCCGGAGCTTCTCCAATCCAGGAGCTTTGGGCGGCCGCCAAGGCCCACTCTCACCCCGAGATTTGGGGCGTCACCCTCGCCAACCCCGACAACCATGTCCCCTCTCAGATTGTCTTCCAGAAGTACCTGAACGCGAACGATGGCGATGTCCCCAAGGCCATTGACCAGCTCACCAAGACTTTGACCTGGCGAGCCGAGGCCAAGCCCCTTGAGCTGGTCACCAAGGCCTTCTCCAAGGACAAGTTCGCTGGCCTGGGCTATGTCACGTCATACGGCGATGCTGCCGACCAGCAGAAACGTGAGGTCTTCACCTGGAACATCTACGGTGCTGCCGCCAAGCGCATGTCCGAGACGTTTGGCAATCTAAACGAGTGAGTGGTTTTTCAAATCCCCTTTCATCAGCAGCGCCTCACTCACACACCCAGATTCATCGAGTGGCGCGTCGCCCTCCAGGAGCTCGGCATCCAGACCCTCAACATCAGCGCCGCCACAAAGCCCATCACCGCGACTGAGGATCCCTACAAGATCTACCAGGTTCACGACTACCAGTCCATCTCGTTCCTGCGCCAGTCCGCCGAGGTCAAGGCAGCCAGCACCAAGACCATCTCCGTCCTCGCCCAGAACTACCCCGAGCTGCTCAAGGAGAAGTTCTTCGTCAACGTCCCCGCCATCATGGGCTTCATGTATGCCTTTATGAAGCTCTTCGTCGCCGCCAAGACGGCCAAGAAGTTCCACCCCATGACCTACGGGTCTGGCCTCGCCAAGGAGTTCGCCGACGCCAATGTTGAAGGACTGGGTGAGAAGCTGCCGCAGGCGTATGGTGGCAAGGGAGGTGATTTGGCCTCGGACGGCAAGACCACCGAGCTTGCCTGAGCTGTGTGAATGTAGGATATGCAGTGGTTGATCTTGGTTAGTTGAGTTTTCTTATACCCTCGCAGTAGCAGCGTTAGCCATTTTCTCGACCCAGGCAGTCTAGCGCCTGAGATCTAGGAAGTTGTATTAATTATATCCCTTGCGGGTGGTGTCTTTCACATGTTCTTCGTCATCATCATCCATCATTCTCGATCGTGACCTCATGTCAACAGTGCACCTCCCCTTTTCAACCTCCACCCTTCCCTAACAAGCCAGTATGCCGCCATCAAGGGCGTCGTCAACAACGCCAGCACCCCGCCCAGAACCCCCTTGAAGATCTGCGGCGCCCACTTGTCCTCAAAAAACCAGTCTCCGCCCTTCTTCTCGCCCACGGCAATCAATATCCCAACAGACGCCGGCCAGCAGACGACAAAGCTGAGTAGGACAATTGCAAACACTCGCGGCGCCTGGCGTATCAGCTCCGCCGTTCCTAGCTTGACCCTCTCGCGCTTGCCAGGTTTTTCGCTTTCCGAGACCTCTTTCTCGTCGAGCATCATGAACCATCGGAGGAGCAAGTTCGTCGGCTCAGGGATGAAGCCGATGGGCCGAATACCGCCTTTGCGCAGGTCGCGGCTCACGAGAACGGCTTCGATGAGCCATGTGATGATGCACTGAAGGATTATCGTCAAGGCTGCGTCGCCGGCGAGGGTGTTTGGGAGCTGGAAGAGGCGGATGGGGTTCTTGGTGAGATCTTGAGTGGTGTACATTGCTGTGAAATATTAGTCTGCTGCAGAGGGGACGGGTGAGGCAAGCTTGGCGGACCGTAGGCGATGGCAAAGTTGATGCCTCCTGAGAGCACCAGGGCGCCAAGACCGTCGAGGACGAATAGGTAGATGAACTGATGTGTCGAAAGCTTTTCCGTGGCCTCCTTGGCGCCTCGGGCATTGCTGTTACTCTCATTCGAGGGTCTGCCGGCCTCAGGGTCCGTCGACACAGTCCCGTTCGTGAAGCCTGAGATTGTCGAATCGCGCTGTCTGTCCATCTTGGAATGTGTTTCCTGCTGCCCAGCATGCATCAACCAAAACGCACAAGTGAGACCTCCTCACGAAGACCTCCAGGAGAATCCGGTCCATCTTAAAGGTTTTCCATCCCCCGTCCAAAAGGGGGTGCATCGTCTTGGTATCATTACGCTTCAGGCACAATCGACGCGACTAGACCAGGTGAGGTCGCTGAATGATCGCCGCTAAATGCGCATTGGGAAGTCCGCCGGGGACACCCCTGGGTGCTCAGCGGCCTGATTGGCAGAACGTAGTGCTGTGAAGTATTCCCACTGCCGGGCTCACGCGGTTTAGTGGGATGATTCGCAGGGCGATCACGGGCTCTTGGGTGTGGATGTGTCGGTGGTGCCCAATTTGCGTTTGAGTCGGCGGATGGGGATTTGGAGGATGTCTCTGGGAAATTTGGCGAAAAGCGCATGATGTACTAGCGAGGTGTCCAGTGGACGCATGATGAGGTTCGCTCAGGTGCCGCTTGAACCGTCTGGGTGCACACATTGGCATCCGTCTTTCGTGTTCTGGAGAAATGGAACTGCCCGTGATGTTCTACAAGTGTGTTCTACAAGTGTGTTCTACAAGTGTGTTCTACGAGTGTGTTCTACAAGTGTGTTCTACAAGTGCTCGTTATGAAAGTCTGCAACTTCTATGAAATGACGTGCCGGATCGTGTGATATAATTAAGAATTAGGGACGACACTGGAGCTGCTGGTCGTTCTGTCGGCATCAGGTACGCACTTGGAAATGACTGCTCGAAAGTTAAGGTAGCATTCAGTGGATCCAGCGTCCTTGTCCCCATTTGCCACAGGATTTGAGGGTGCTGAGTGACTTTGGAACTTGGACATCCGAGAGGAATTCGGCCAAGTTGATGATGGAAATCACGTATGGAAGCCTGCGGGAAGCCAAGGTATGCTTCATTGGTCACCCGAGCCATGTCTTGATGCCACATAACGGACGGCACTCGGCAGTGTCCGTCCGAGGAGACTGGCAGAATTCGGGGAATCCCAAGCCGTCCAGCACCAAAGTAGGCGGCCCTGGGGCCCACATGCAGCCTGCTTAACTCCCTACTGCCCCTAACATCGATTCTCAATGCTTGTAAGTTCTACACCGAGCCAGAATCTCCCCCTCTTGGGCGCACTTGGATGACATGTTTCATGGATGCACTCCACTCGGCTGGCTCAATGATTTCTGCCCACAAGTGACTTTGTTCCCGTCGACACTGTTTTGGCGGTGCACCTGATTCTTACCGCGCGCCACGGGCCTCGTCGGCTCAGCCGTCCCCCAGGCCATGCTCAATTCCATCAAGGTCTCCAAAATATCGATATTGAGTCAGGGAAAAGTTCCCACCGTCCAAGACGACCTGGAAACTCACGGGACAAACTCTCCATCCGTATAACGCCATGCGCGGATCTGGCATGACCACGGGCGACCCCCTGGGCAGTCGTTAAGCTGGCCGGGAACAAGAACCACGGGGCTTCCCAGGAGGTCAGCGAGGTCTCCAAAAAAGTCTCCGTCTTCATCGCCGCCGTGTCGGCCCAGTCGGAGAAGGTGATGGAGGAGGAGTCGGCCTTCTTGACGGACGAGTATTGGTACTTGCCCTCGCTGCTGAGCTTTGCCAGCCCTCGAAGCTTTGATGGGTCAAGCTCCACCAAAATGCCACCCATCGCCACCATGAATCCGGTATCGAGTCACTGCCTGTTCAAACACATCGAGAGGGCACCGAAATTGTACTTCTGGATCTTTGAGATCTGGGTCAGACTTCTCGCACATGGACGATATCTTGCAACTCAGACGTTACATTCTTCTACCACACTATAGCCTTTTCCTTCAACAGATGTTGTTGCGGTTGATTTCTTGCATTTCCTGCAAGTTTCCTTCATCTTGCATCTTTTGCCAGCTGTGGAGACTTGGCACGGATACTGAATCGACTTCACAAACCAAAGTGCTCCAACCAGGACATCATCTAGCTTGAAGAGTATCAAAGGGCATGCCTTGGGCACTGCCTGTCGTCGGAGATCGCTGGGGATAGCGGTCTGCATAGAAGAAAAAACCATCATCAGTAGTGAGCTTCCGTTATCTCCTCCCTAACCCAGTCCCAAGGCTTGCCCCAGAGGTTCTGGACTCCATCCTCCGCGTCATGCCATCCTAACTCCTCGAGCATCATGTTCGGCTCAGAGGGGAAGAAACAAAGAGGCCATAGGAAGTCCGTGATGCCCACGCGCAGCCACCATCTGCCTCCTCCCTTTCCTTCCGGCATCGAGTCGTCCGTGATAACCTTGACCCAGCCCTTGCCCTCGCCGTTTTTAGGAACACCGTGGTCGATCGGGGCGCGGGGATCCTCTGGAAGCGCGAGGATATTATCGATGCTTTCCTGGTCGAGCATCAAGCAGAAGAGAAACCTGCTATTCAGCTTGTGAGAAGCGTCGGTAGCTGTTGCGGGACGGCGATGTTGTGCAATCCAGGCATCGAACCGCTGCCCGACCTCAGTCTCACTCACGTTGGCAAGGGTCTGCTCGTCCTGCACTACCTCACTGTGGTAGCGGCTCCAGAGGTCGTCGTTCGGCCGGGTGTCGACCTGGACGTGTCGCCCCGCGGTGAACATTTCATCCCGAGTCCAGTACCTGGCGTAGGTGGCCAGGCGCTCGACGGCCTCTGCCACAGCCTCTTCTGAGCCGGGTGTATAGACGGTGCGGAACATGGTGTAGCCCCAGGAATAAGCATAGTCGTGGCTGCCATCGTGGTATGCGATGTGCTGCAACGCGTGGCGTGGCATGTGGGTGGGTTCGATGTCCCCAGCAAACCTAGGCTCGGGGCAGGCGATTGCCATGTCAACTGGCGGAAGGTCAATCATGATCTTGTTCGGCTTGAGTGAGTGCTTCGAGTATTGCGCGCTGTCGCGGATGTGGAATCAGAGTCGGAAAGTGGTCGCGGGGGGGCGAAGGGGAGGGGATCTTGGTGGGGATGAAATGATGGAGCCAGCAAGTGAGATGCACGTGGGTCGGTTTTAAATGAGTGAGGTGATTGGAAAGACGCGATTTCAATTCAGTATGAAATCAAGCTGCGTCTCACGCCGCTTTTCCCCCCAGTAATTGGTAGCTTGCAATGCTTCTGGGCAGCCTTTCAGCAATGCTGCCCACTTTTGAAAGAATTCTGGTCTGAACTCCCATCCGCTAATATCCCAAGAGTTACCCCATATCCTCAAAGATGCACCCGAATCCGCATCCAGGTTAAACAGATCGCAAATCAGCTCCTAGCACAGCTGATCCTCATCCAGTCGTCCCGCCCGTACACCCTCCAGGACATTGTCTTTCATTCTTAGCATGGGAAATAGACCCAGCCAGGGGTAGCGTTTAACAGTCCGCTACAACAAGGTCGGAGACAGATCTATAAGAAATCATGATAATGCTCCTGGCCTACTAGTTCCATGAGGAGAAAAAGGAGATAAGTCGTCATCACTAGCCAGAAGCTCGGTTAGGATGTTAAGGAGAGATGCATTTCGAGCCAAGGCATCGAACGTGTTAAGGCGGCTCAGCATAGGTAGGTCTACAACCATAAGATGTCCTTAGCCCCAATCATCCGCAGCCTTTTGGAGGAAGAGTTGTATCCTTGCCTGATGGTCATAGCGACCAAGCAGCTGCATCATGGATTCATGAGGCTTTCTTACATTCTCGTACGCGACCCTATACCTGTGTAATGTTTTTAGACATCTCGGAGATGGCGACGGCCGGGTCTCAATCCTTGGCCGGGTCGGCCATTCGTTTGGAGATCACCTCGTTTAACCAAATTGGGAACGACCCGGATGTCAGCGGCACTTAGCCTCAAGCCACGTCCTGTAAGACATTCTTCATCTCTTCGGCCCTCCCTATCTGAACTGTATCCCTCCCGGAACACCTCGCTCATCCGAATAGAGCTGAACGACGTGGAGCACAGTCGCTGACACTCATTCACCATGTTGACGAACGCGACAATCTTCGTTGACGGCCTAGATCTCTCTGGGGTTGTTCGGACGGGATCGTCGAGACAGTTCCACCGGAAATCTCGCAATGGCTGTCAGAGATGTCGCGAACGACGAGTCAAGGTACGCTACTCTGTACAAGACATCCAAGCATGGCGATGAGCTTGATCATGATTGTGATCGTACTGACGCAACACCCTCGCAGTGTAATGAAGTAAAGCCTTGCTGTCGCAACTGCGAACGACAAAATGCCCGCTGCGTCTACACCCGCCCAGGGCTTGTAGATGAACCCGGGCGAGCGCCACCAAGTGGCCTTCAACACGATGATCATCACACCGATGAGCCTGAAGAATCTGCGAGCAGACGCATCGCCGAACTAGAGCTCTTGCATTTCTATGTCACAGAGACTGGACCATCCATACCTTTTGACGGCGGCGCATCACATGATCTCTACGTCAAGGCCATACCGCGAATGGCATTCAAGTCAAAGGCGCTACTCTACAGCATGTTTGCAATGACTGCGCTTCATCGGTCACGGGGAAAAGGCGACGAGGTCGCGATGCCAGCCGCAGTGAAAGCAGACGCTCGAGACCAGCATCAGCTCTACCTTCGACTTGCCATTCATCACCACCGTCAAGAGCTAAGTCAAGTCTCCTCCGAGAATGCCGACATTCTTTTCATGACAGCTAGCCTCATGCGCTTGATGGCGAATTTTATCCTGTCGGAGCGTGAGCTACAGCCATATCACCCACCCGTCGAGTGGCTTCGCATTGCCAAGAGTCACCATCAGATGTATCGCGCCAGCTGGGATGAGGTTGGCAAAAACTCTTCCAGCCAAATTTCGAAACTTGTACATTCGACGCCTGCGACCTGGGGTCAGTACGAGCCAGAGGGCGCCGAAAAGAGCCAGGAGCTTGACTACATTCTTCGACCTCGAACTGACCCTGCCACGAACCACGATGCTCTCGAGAGCCGAGACTTCCTCGATATGAACGCATTGGAAGTCTACAAATCCGTTGTTGAATACATAGGCGGAATCCTGCAGTCAATGAAAAAGAATGAGCGATTCGGAATAGTTGCCAGACATCTTATACTGTTTCCTGTCTTGGTCGATGAACGCTTTATTACTCTCGTGGAGGAGTCACGGCCACGGGCGTTTGTATTGCTAGCTCACTATTTTGCTCTTTTGTCTGTGTTGAACCGATTTTGGTTCGTTGGAGATACGGGCGCACGAGAAGTAGAGGCCATTGCCAAAGTTGTTCCCCCTCACTGGGGGGAAGTGATGGAATGGCCTCTCCAGGTGGTCAGACTGGGCACTCTGGATTTCTCGAAGACCAATCCGTAGAAGCGCAGCACAATCCTTAGCCCCGCGTTTCTTCGTGAAATTATATAGTAATAGTAGTCGCTTTTATATAAAGAACCTGATGATACCAATGGAAACGCGACTCCAGAGCCAAAGTTGCTGGAAGATCAACGAGAAATATTGAGATACCTTAGATGTCGACGTAATCAGCAAGCACTAATTTCCTGAACTACATGGCTCGCGTGTTCATCCCGAGAGACTACTTGCGGAGATCCTCGCCTTTCGGATAAGACGGAAGGGGTCTCACACAGCTCGCGGCACTATGCTCGTACAGCCCAAAGAGGCAGTTGATTCTTTTCAGCATCAGCAAAGAATCCACTCTACAGAGCGTCGACTTCAGTGATTCGTCACATGTCTACTTTCAAATTGAGTATTCCCTTTTGAGCTAAACGAGGCTCTAAACGAAAGTCGAGATAGTTCGTGTGTACTGCCACAAACAAGTCACTTCCTGGCACCTGGGCGCCCAATACAGGCGAAGTACGTACGGTAAATCGACTGCTGAGTGCAGCCTCCTTAAGTATTAAGTCACGGTCATTCTCAGCGAGAGCAAAAATCTATATAAACCAAGCCTGTATACATAGGAGAGAATCATTTTGCCAGGATAAAATCCAGAGCCACTTCGTCTCTACCCATTTTTGTCACTCAACCAAAGTGTTTGAAGTAAAATTGTTAGCACGTCTCAAAATCTTCTCGTACGACCTCAAACATGAAGTCCACCCGTCTTGCCGTCTTTCTGGGCTGCTTCGGCCTGCGTCAGGTAAGTCACGGCAATTACTCCGACACACATTGGTTTCGCGTTCTTACATATTGGACTTAGACGCTTGCGCTGCCTGGAAAGCCATTCGACACGCGGTCGGCACCAGATTCCTCGAACACCTCTGTTGCGAATGTCATGTATCAGCTCAGCGCCGATGCAGACTTTCACTTTGAAATTCTGCGCACCATGTCACTCGCCACATACGAAGGGGCCGATATTGGTGAGACGCTCGTGGCAGCGCAAGAGATCAAGCCTGGCGATTTTGAGAGTTACTATTCGGCCTTTTATAAACTGGCCACCCGTGTCGATCACCAAGCCAGGGCAATTGACGCGGCCAAGCACCCAATTTCAGCTCGGAATGCCTTCTTCAAAGCGGCGACATACTATCGCTCCGCCGACTTTTTCCTTCATGGCAACTGGAGCGACCCCCGAATCAACACTCTCTGGGCGATGCAACTGGATGCCTTTAACACCGCGATGGGTCTGCTGCCTGTGCCCGGAGAGCGTATTGTTCTGCATGCCAAGGACGACAACTTCACGATCCCTGCCATCTTCTTTGGAAGTGGCAGGCCAGGACCACGACCCACGCTCATCCTTGGCAACGGCTACGATGGATCTCAGGAGGAGATGTTCCACGTCGTAGGCCAGGCAGTCCTGCAGCGTGGGATGAACGTCATCACGTACGAGGGGCCGGGCCAGCCGACCGTGCGGCGTGAGCAAGGACTGGGCTTCATTCCGCAATGGGAAAGAGTTGTGACACCGGTTGTAGACTATGCCTTGGCACGACCAGAAGTCGACTCGAAGAGCATTGGGCTTTGGGGCTACTCGTTCGGTGGTTATCTCGCGCCGCGGGCCGCCGCTTTTGAGCATCGTCTGGCTGCAGTGTTCGCCGTCGACGGCGTGTACGATTTCGGCCAGTCAATTCTTGGCAACCTTCCGGACCCCTTGAAGGACATGTTCGCTTCTCGCAACGTCACAGCATTCGACAACATCATCAGAGAGGCGTCTGCCGATCCGGCAACTCCGACGTCCATGCGATGGGCCATACAGCAAGGCATGTGGTCTTTCGGCGAGGAGAGTCCTTTCACATGGATGGAAAAGACGCAGCAGTACAATCTCACCGACGTGGCAAGCAGAATCCAGGCGCCGGTCTTTGTTGCAGATGTACAAGACGACATGTTCTTCCCAGGTCAGGCCGAGGCGCTCAGCGAGAAGCTTGGATCTACAGCCACTTTCCACCGGTTCAGGGCTCTTGACGGCGCAGGAGAGCACTGCTCGATGGGAGCGAGCATTTTGCTGAATCAACAAACTCTTGACTGGTTTGAAGACGTTCTGGAACAGCGCAATCGTTGAGTCGTACTTCCCAGCGGTATCGCGTAGGGTGTCCTCTGGTACGTCCTGATGTACCGAAACATTCAGATATGATGCATGAAATCATGGGACTGAAAGAGCAGGTACATGGCAAGTTGGTAAGCAAATTCCATAATCAGGGGATTTTAGAGGGCTCATGGATTTCGTGTCGACTGTAGACTGATGACAGAGCTTCGGGGACTTGCGAGGAACGGAACCTTGACTGATCGATTTTGAGCACGAGCAAGGAATAAACGGGCTAGAGTTTCGATCTGTATGATTTAATTAATTGTTGTCCTGCATTTTTTGGCTTTAAGACGTTTGTACTCGCCAATGACCAGTCGCTGAATTTGATTGAAGTATGAAATTCACGCGAGGAACTCTGTGAATGCTCGTTGAGCCGGACCGCAAGTCATGGAGCAATCAATACCTGCTCCAGCTCACGACACACGTTTTTATTTCGCCGCTTTGGTCGATCCTGAGCTGCGAGGGTTTACCGGCCGATTCTGTTGTTCGCAAGATACCTACAGACGTATCCCACTTTCCCCCTCGACTGTTCGACAATTATTCGTGGCAAAATATTGATGACTTTGACGGCGACGCAATCTACCGAAGCATGGCTTGGCTGTCGCATGAAGGTAATGTGACATCGGCCGCCCGATCATGCGGCAGGTTCCTGATCGCTGCCTGTTGTGGAGTAGACCGACTCAGATCAGGTATACCACACATCTTATGCCCAGGTGTTCCAATACGACACCAGTTGACTGCCACAGCGGTGATCTGGATTGGTTCTCAGATAGCACATCTTCAGTTCACGGACAGCGGGAGATGCGCGATGAGTGCTACAGCTCGGCACCGGATCGAAGGCAGTGGGGCACACCATCTGACCGGTGCCTCATTCTTCGTGCTGCCAGCGCCATTCTCGGGTCACCGCGCGGGAATAGATAGACATGCCGGCACTTGCTAGATAGTGAAGTGAAGCCAGTGAAATAAAAGAACAAAGTGACAGGACTTGACGTGGGGGGTGCTACACTCATATGGGCCATACCGTTGCTGCCAGGCACGAGAAGAAAGAAGCGCCTTCCAGCCGAGAGCTCGGAGACGGGAGAAGAGCCGCCTGCCGAGACGCCCCTTCAGTGGAGGCAATATACAGAAAGCAGGAAGAAGGCCGGGAGCGAGACCCATGGACCCAGAAGACGCGCAATAGAATAGGGGTGGCAGGGAATAATGAGACCAGGCGGTACGGGGCACAGATCCCCTGTCGTCGGTCAAATCCCTACTGCGGAGTCAGCCGTGTCAGAAGAGTGTTGCTGACGACAAGATGAGATCCGGCAAAAGAGTTTGTGTGACTGGTGACTGGTGACTGGTGACCGGACAGATTAAGACCAGGTGGTTGTCGCCAGGCTTGCAGACTTGCAGTTGCAGGCTTGCAGACTTGCAGTTGCAGGCTTGCAGACTTGCAGTTGCAGGCTTGCAGACTTGCAGTTGCAGGCTTGCAGACTTGCAGTTGCAGGCTTGCAGACTTGCAGTTGCAGGCTTGCAGACTTGCAGTTGCAGGCTTGCAGACTTGCAGTTGCAGGCTTGCAGACTTGAAAAGACCAAGACGGCAGAATGGGCCGCCAGATTTGCAGTGTTTGACAGCAGCGGCTAGCGCTTGGGCTACAATCTCGGTAGGGCATCCCGATCGACGTCATCATTAGTGCGAAATTGAAAGCGGGCCTTTGGGGCTTTCTGCCTGGGATGGGGCCTATCCTGCCTAGGATGGGGCCTATGGGACCTAGCTGAGGAGCCTGGGGGAGGCCTGGAAGACGCCGCGAGTCGCACTTAGATTGAGCGAGTCCTCGGGGGCCTTGGGGGCTTGGAGGGCACACCTGCTGCGGCTGGATCGTGCATTCCCCTGTTTCAGGAGAGCGCAGCTCGAGCTTGGGACTTTTGAGCGAATAGGATTCGTTATATCGATTAAAGGTGAATTCTGATTGGTTATTATTACCAACAACGGCGCAACATGCAAAGAAGGTATTTACCCCTTAAAGAGTGGACCTCGCAATATGGTGAATGATGGGGATTTTCTGGGATTTTCCCAAGGGACTTTACTTTCCACATGGCTGACAACCAAGTAAGCTTCTTTCCATAGTGCCGCCACTATGATCATGGTCTTTGTCTTTGGTTGTGTAATGTGACCACCGCCACAAATCGACCCAAATTTGACAACACACACAAGCGTGGTCCGTACCTTAAGGTACCTACCTATCTTAGGTACCTTAGGTAGCTAAAGTCAACACGGCATACACATTCAAGACATTGATGACCAGCTGTGCGCCTGAGCGCCTGAGATAGAGTGCCGACCCAGGGAAAACCCCCGGCCTGGACAACCAACAACCAACTGAAAAAAAAAAGAATCAAGGCTTCAAGTGTCCAAGACCTTAACCAAACGCCGTCACCTGTCACAGGCGCCACCTCTCTCCACCATTGATTGCCCTTCCTTCTCTTCGCCTCTCTCATCTGCTTCATGCCGCCAGCGTCGCCAACCCCCGTCCGCCCAGCCTCCAGTGCATCGTCGTCCGCCGGCGACCAAACTCCTTCGGGGCGAAGCCGCCGTAACATCGTGGGGCTGCCTCGCCTGGTTCGATTTGATCGCATAGCGTCGTTGGGTCTACCTACGTCTACGTACGTACGTATTGCCAACCCGGAAAGAGCCTGCCTGGTCTCACGTTGACAGCTTGGACGGCGGCGGTATGCAAGCTCCTACGCTCGTCCTCTTGGGCCTTGATCCGCCTCGCCCAAAAGAGAAGCAGCCAAGTAAAGAAGTGGTCGTTCTTCTGATCTGATCTGATGGTGAAGGGAAACCCAAGCGATCATTACGCACCCCAGCCCCGGTGCCCCCCTGCCAAGCCGTACAAGTACTCCTTGACCTCTTCGGCCCCTCTGCTGCGCACATCCTGGCGCTCTGCGCACATCCTGGCGCTCTGCGCACATCCTGGCGCTCTGCGCACATCCTGGCGCTCTGGCGCTCAGGCACTCACCCGATCCCTGACCCTGCCGAAAGCGAGCAACACCGCTTGCCCAGCGCGCTTCATTTGCGATGAAACAGCACGAAATCTTCAACCATGCGGCCGTCCTGTGGGCACTCGCCTCCCCGTTTCCTCTTTTTCCATCACTCTGAGCCTATCGGCTGCCGCTCAAAGTCCATCACTGGATGCTGATGCGCCAAGCCCACTGCAGGGGTGCCGCCCTCACCCGCATGGGTCTGGACTGGAAACCTTGGACGCATCTGGCGCCAGATCCCGAAGATGACAGGGGAGCATCAACGACGCCATCTCCTCATGGCAGCTGTCGTCCGTGGGGTGACCTGGATGGGATGGGATGGGATGGGGGATACGGGAGAGCAGAGCGAGCGAGCGGCGGAAGACCAGACGAGCCAGAAGGATGAGAGAAGGAATGGGGCGTGGCGGCGGCAGACTCTGGGCATGTCCATGTCCATGTCCATGTCCCCACGTAGGTGAGCTCACGATGGGATATAAGGACTCGACCTCACCATCCTCCAACGGTCTTTTTTTTCCTCTCCTCTCTCCTCACCAGGCTTCAATCGCAGTTTTTCATTACCACATTCTCTTTTTTTGCAACGGAATTCATTCCTTCTTCTCTTGCACATTCATTCTTTTGAACTTCATTGACTGAAGATTTCACATTCTTTCTGCCAGCGGCATCCAAATCTCTCTACAAACTCCATCTACCAAAACACCAAACACCGAAACCAACATTACCAACTTTGGAAATTCTGCAAAAATGCCTTCTTTCAAGACCAACGCTCTTCTCTCCGCCGTTGCTGGCGCCGCCTCCGTCATGGCCCACGGCCACGTTGAGAGCATCATCGCCGACGGCACCCAGTACGAGGCTTTCGGCCTGTCCAACGCCTACAACGCCAACCACGCTCCCCTCGTTGGCTGGTCCACCACCGCCCTCGACAACGGCTTCGTCGCCCCCTCCGCCTTCGGCACCGGCGACATCGCCTGCCACCGCGGCGCCACCAACGCCGAGGGCACCGCCGTCGTCGCCGCCGGTGGCGAGGTCTTCCTCCAGTGGGACACCTGGCCCCAGTCGCACAAGGGCCCCGTCATCGACTACCTCGCCTCCTGCGGCAGCGGTGACTGCACCACCGTCGACAAGTCCTCGCTCGAGTTCTTCAAGATCGCCGAGGTCGGTCTCATCTCCGGCGCCGGCTCCTCCGGCACCTGGGCCTCCGACGTCCTGATCGAGCAGGGCAACGGCTGGCTCGTCAAGATCCCCGCGACCCTCGCCGCCGGTGACTACGTTCTCCGCCACGAGATCATCGCCCTCCACGCCTCCGGCCAGCCCGACGGCGCCCAGATGTACCCCCAGTGCATCAACATCCGCGTCACCGGCGGCGGCTCCGACCTCCCCACCGGCACCGTCGCCACCTCGCTCTACACCGCCGAGGACGCCGGTATCCTGTACGACCTGTACACCTCCACCTCCTACGAGATCCCCGGCCCTGCCGCTCCCGCCATCGCCTCGGCCGTCGAGCAGTCCGTCCCCGCCGCCTCCGCCACCGCCCCCGCCGTCGTCGGTGGTGGCTCCGGCCCCGCCCCCGCTCCCACCTCTCCCGTTGAGACCGAGGCTCCCGCCGCCCCCTCCAACCCCGTCGAGGAGACCGAGGCCCCCGTCGCTCCCGCTCCCACCGCCCCCGCCGACGAGGAGACCACCGCTCCCGCTCCCGTCCCCACCGCCCCTGTCGAGTCCCCCGTCGAGGAGCCCACCCCCGAGGTCCCCGCCGAGTGCCCCGCCGCCGCCCGCCGTCGTGCCCGCCGCGCCGCCCGCCGCGCCCGCCGCCACGCCCGCGACGTCCAGGCCGCCCGCCTCTAAGCGAGCAGTCTTCAGACGAGCAAATAAAACGAGAGATGGATGAAAGACTGAGCTCCCCCCCTTTTTTTGGGGGAGCAAAAATGTCCCTGACTCCTCGCTTGGAAGTCTTCTTTTGAAGGATCATTTTGGTTTTCAATGTATATATCCCCAATGTTTTGCCTACTGTTTTTGGCTTCGTGTATCACTTGACGTTATTACGGACCAAGCCTCGCCCCTCTCCTGGTTGGGGGGGCGGGTTGCAGGCATTATGATACCGGCGGTGCCGATGTTTATAGATGGAAGGGAATGGCGCCGATGAATAGACGCGGTTTCCTGACTTGTTTGCTGCCTGTGATTGACCTGAATCTGTGACGATTTCTGCCTGCTGGAGAAGATTCGCTGTCGATGGAGTTTTGCTCGGTGAAGATGGTCGCAGCACGTATTGGGTCGAAGTGCAAGGTTGCTCGTTTCCTGCTTTCTCGAAGGCTATCCATCCACTGAGTAAGGTACATTAACCATACAAGACACTGATATAGGTTCTGGCCTCCATAAAACCTCCCACAACGCACCCAACAACACCAGCCATGATATGGAATGAATCAAGGTACATGGGCTTGCGGGTTGTCAGACATACTTACAATGTGCGCCCAATCCACATATCCGAGCTATTCCTGTTGTCAGTCGAATATAGGACCTAGCTGCGATGCTCATCGCAGCATATTGTGCTGAATGCGATTCAACGTCTGAATAGATCTCGTGAGTGCCACTCACAGCAACCATGACAACAACTTACAATTCAGAAAAAACACACTTACAATCATCAATCGCGCGCCAAGACCGTAACGCACGACGACTTGCAATTGAAATCCGGCAAAAGATCATGTGCTGCCCGTCAACGCTCCTCTGCATTGACGATTGTGCTAACTCATTTCGGTAGGTCAACGAACCTCGTATCGTCGCCCTCGTATCGCCCCCCTGCGTGTTTTTCCCCATGTTGACAGTGGATTGGGTTCTTATTTTTGGATGCGGGACCTCCGAACTGCCGATGTAACATCTAGGGACCATGAACATATAATAAAAAGCCATGCATCTCTTGGTCTTTCCGGAGAAGGGCGCGTCCTAGTCGATCGATCACCATTCCCTCATCGCGGCTCAACATGCTTTCACATCGGTTCATCGCGCTCCTCGGCGCCGCCTTGAGCGCCTTCAGCGTGGATGCGCACTTTGTCTCCCGTCGGACGCCGAGTCAGGGCCAGGTGGAGGTCAAGCTTAGCTCGGCCGAGAGCGCACCTCTGGTCATTGAAGCGACGATCAAGAACACCGGCTCCGAAGAGCTCGCTTTCCTGAAGGCCGGGACCATCTTTGGATCGACTCGTGTGCAGCTTCTTGACGCCGAGAGGATTGCCGCCGGTACGTGCCAGCACCTTGTCTTCGCCAAATTGATATACTGACCTGAGCCACAGATGGGTCCCGAGAGGTGGCGACGTTCCAGGGAATAGTCGCGTCTGTCGACTACCAGGCCCTAGCATCCGAGAATTACGAAGTGGTCAAGCCCGGATCCACCATCGCGAGGAAGATTGACGCGATAGCTCTGTACGAGCTCAAGGCCGGGACCTACGAGTTCTCCGCCACTGGGTTCTTCGCGGCTCAGCCCGACAGCGCTTCTCTGCCTACGTCGTCGGTGGCATTCAAGTCGAACACCTTGACAGTAACCGTGGATGAGGCCGTGGCATCGCTCTCCCGGGTCGTCTCGCTGCAGCAGCGTGCCCTTCTCCAGGAAGACTCGTGCAAGAACAGCACCCAGCGCCAACTCATGCTCGACGCGCTCACAAACTGCAAGCCCCTCGCCGAAGCCGGAGCAGCCGAGGCACGAGACGTCACGTCCCTGCGTTTCGTTGAATACTTCCGCTCCAACGCATCCGACTCGCGAAAGATGGTAGCCGACCGTCTCGACGCCGTGGCAAAGGAGTGCGGCACGTCCGACTCGGGCGGCGTGCGCGTCTACTGCTCTGAGCCTTTCGACTGGACCGAGTGTTCCACGCCTCTCGTCGGCTACACCTGGCCCCTGAACAACTGGATCATCATGTGCCCCATGTTCTTTGATACGAGGCCGCCTGTGCCCCAGGAATGTCACAGGCAGGATCATGCCACGACCATGATCCACGAGATGACGCATAACCCGGCCGTTTACGAGGTTGAGACCCAGGATGCTGCGTACTCGTATGCCAACATCACCCAGCTGGATCCTGATATGGCTCTGTACAATGCTGATACGTATTCGCTGTTCACTAATGGTATGTTCTTCTCCTGTCAGTCCGTATGGGGCTCTTCTTACTGACATGTAATGTGCAGCGATCTACCTGGACTGTCCAGTCGAGAGCTTGCCCAAGTGCACCAAGAACGGAACCCTGTCTCTGGCGTAAGAGATAGTACTGTTGTTGCTGCCAATATGAGAACAATCATAAGTAGTTGAAAAACTGCCATGATTCCAAGCAAATCTTATCTGAGAAACCTCCGTAGCTCTAATCATCTTTGTTGTCTGACACGAGATTCACAGCTTGAATGACTTTGCACTTATCTTGAGCTTGACAATACCGGAATACCTGGGTCTCCAGCTATGCATCGCCTCATCATTGATTGAAGCGTACGCTATTATGACTGCCAACCCGCATCACGCCTGATCAACTCGCTGCCATGTGCGCCGGAAAGGCAACTTCGGACTTCGGCCGACATTCACGGCCCCACCCTCCTCCGCCTCCCGCTCCGCGCCCCGGTCCTGTCTGACATCCCCTTCCAGGCCGAAAGCAAACCTGTCCCGGGCACTGCCATCTCCGCGGCCCCCAGCCGTGCTCACCCTATTTGTCCCTCTCGGCGATTCAGTCGCCCCCGCCTCCCACACCCGACTCATCGGACGCCCCTCAAACCGACCCTCATCCGCCGCCAGTCCGTCCTGTCCCCTATCCGGCGAAACGAGGCCATACCCAACCTTCACCCGCTTCGCCTCGCCCTCAACCGGCCCGTCTCCCGTCCAAGGAACCTTCTCCAGCCAGGGTCCCCGCGTCGCAGCCACAATGCTGCTGAATCGAGTGTTCCGCCAGAGCCCTTCCTCCCAGATGGCGACCGTACCGAAAGCGACGCCAATGATAGCCAGCACGATGGCAGCCGAGTACACAGCCCACAGCTCCCACGCAATGTACCGATACCGATTATCGTTCCGCGACCGCGTACAGGGAAACATGGTATCCTCCCCTCCGGCACGCACGCCGCTGACGACCTCAGGCGTCGCAGCCCACGCCACAGCGAGGAACTGCGGATTCGACAGCATGGAAAGGAGGATATCCTCGTAGAAATCCTGCACGGCGCCCTGCATGTCGTTCACGCCAAGCCAGTTCGTCGGGTCGAGAAGGCGAGTCTGGATGGCGCGCGTGTTGGCGATCTTGCCGGGCTCGGTGATGGAGCCGTTGACAAAGGTGCGAAGCTGAGTGCCGATCGAGTGGTAGGCCATTGCGCGGCGGTAGCGGCGTGTGTCGGAGGGGAGGATGTAGTTCGACTCCGGGACGGCTGTCGTGTTGTCCATTGTGCCGTCGTTGGCGGGTTCGTCGAGGAGGAGGGTCGTGTTGACGACGGGCCGGATGAAGTCGCGGCGCGTGACGTTCGTGTGCTGGAGGAGCCCAGTGTAGTTGAAGAGGACTTCGTAGTTGGTTTCGTAGTGCTCGCAGCCGAAGATCTTGGGCGTGTACACCTTGTCCCACCGCGGGTCGGTTCGGTTGTCGGGCTGCAGCTCCGTGGGATCGTCGACCTGAGAGTACCCTATCCAGATGATGGGTTCTGTGCGAAGCGCCCCGAGATGCTCGGGAAACGGAGCCGGTGTCGTCGGGATACCGCCCGGCCAGACGTCCTCCATCTGTGTTTCCGAGTAGTGGCCCAGAAACGCCTGAGCAACATATGTCTGGTTCCCCTCGGGCGCCAGGATGCCGGTTCCAAAAGGAGCGGCAGCGTCGCCCAGCTTCTTCGGCGTAGACCCGACTCCCGACGCGAGCTCGGTGCACTTGTACCCCGGCCCCGTGAACTTTACCGTAAACGTGCAGTTATACCCCGTGCCGCAAGTCTCTTCTGCCGCGCCGGTCCTGGCGACGGGCTTCTTCGAGTACGCCGCCAGCGTGGCCACCTGCTCAAACTGCCAGCTCGGACTCGTGAAGTAGTCGAACCAGTCTTCAATCTCGTCGCCGTCTTCATCGACTGCCCCGCGCGTCGTATTCCAGAGGCTGACGGAAAGTGAGATGAGCTTGTTGATCCTCGTCGCGTCCCGCCACTCGTTCGTCTCCTCGGCGGCAAAGTTGAGCGTGCGCACTGCGGGACACGTCACGTTCTCGACGGCGAGTTCGTTGCGCACAGCGAGGGTTTCGGACGTGAGGATGACGACGAGCGGCGTGCACCAGACGTAGATGGCCAGGATGATGGCGATCCTGGCCTGGCGGAAGATCTCGGCGTTGAAGATGGCGGAAAGGTCGTCGGCGGCGGCGAACAGCGAGTCGACAGCGCTGAGGGTCATGGCCTTGCGGCGCACGGTCAGCCATACGCGCTGCTTGAACGCGAGGACGACTGACGCGGCTAGGGATGCCTTGGCGACGAACGACAGGGCGGTGCCGTATCGGAGCATGCGGATGTGGTTGTCTGCTACGCGGCCGTCGAGGGAGTTGTAGAAGAAGTGATGGCCCATGGCGGCGCAGATGCCCAGGGAGAGGAAGAAGTACATGTTGTATGAAGGGCGCCAGTAGCCCAGGCGGTACGGTGGCGGGCCATCGTCGGGCTGCTCAGAGCTTGTTGATGGTGGTGCAGGCGGTTGAGCTGGTGGTTGCTGTCCAGTGGAGGGGTCGCGGTTCACCGTGGATGATGCCAGAGGTTTGCTGATGGAGTCGCCGCGAGTGCGGCTCTTGTTCAGGAGAAGCGCGGAAGATGAGTGGTATCCAGGTGTGGTGTTTGCCGTGGATGGTTCGTAGTAATTCGGGTAGTTGGAGTATGTGAACTCACTTTCGACTTGTATCGGTGAAGGCTTCGGGCGATGTGTCGCAGGAACATCTGAAGGAAAGTAACCACCAAAGGCGGTCTCGTCAATGGTTGACTGGGGAGACACGACGCCTATCACAGAGTTTCGTGGATTTGACAAAGGCGAACTAACCCGTCGCTCATGTCGAGGCCCTTGCCCAGGGATGCCAGGCGAGAAGGTCGCGGACGTTGCCGAAACCGAGAAGGACGATGTTCTCGAGCCTGAACCAACAGGTTTTCGCTGGACCGAGTTCCTCTGAGAGATGGGCGTCATGTGGATTGCCGGCGGTTGGTTGTGCCGAATGCCCAAAGCATCATCATCCATGGCTGATGATCCTTTCCCCCCTTCGTCTATCTTATCCTTATAAGTGTTGCCGTTGGCTGGGAGGCGGCCTGCAGGGAGGCCAACAGCTTGAGGATGGTGAGATAACCCCGCCCTTGATGCCAGACCTCCTTTGTTCTATTATTCGCAATGCTTCGACGTCTGCCGCACAATTGCTGCAAAGATGACGTCGATTTCTCCAGCCTTCGTTTGATCAGGAGGAGGTGCGCAAACCTGCTGTTGAATTTCGGATTTCGGATCTCGTGCGAAGGATTCGGGAATGGCAAAAGGAGGCGAGAGGACCGGAAAGATGAAAGAAGCAATGCGCAACGATGAGGAGGCAATTGGCACGCAAAGAACGACAGAGACAAAGAGAAGAAGGCTTTCAGAATGCGACAGACGAGGGGGAAGCCCCGAGTGGGAAAGCGGCCAAGTTGTACAAAAGAAGCCTTCTCGCCGCCTTGCTCTCACCACACTCCTGCATGCTTGGCGTCAGCATCTGATGCGATGCGACGAACCACCCCTGCTGCGCATATGCCGTTGGGCTGGGCTTCCAATCTCAGCCCTGGCCTTCGTGGGTCGAGATGCCACCAACTGCGCCGCCCCCAAAGTCCTCTTTTCCGTCGTCCGCCTGTCTGCCGGCACTCGCCATGGCACACCTCATGGAGGGACGGACTGACGGGGACGCGGTTGGTAGGCACCATCAGCTCGTCAGCCGTCTTTGCTGAGGACGCCGTTGAAGCGCCATTGCCGCTGTCAATCTAACACGTCATCTTCATCAGCACAGCACATCATCTGGCTGCATCGTCGACTGAGTCTCCATGTGATGATGAATAAGAAGAAGAGGATGAAGAAGAAGAGATGAAGAAGAAGAGATGAAGAAGAAGAAGATCTGGCCAGATCTGCGAGGCGAGATGAAGCAGGGTTTCGCGAGCTCCGCTGGGGCCCAGAACTGGTGGCTAGTGCTGACTTGGGATGGAATCACAGTCTCGATGATGGGTCTCGATGATGGCGAAATGCTGGGGTTACGACAGAAATAGAACATAACCCTAACCCCAAGCACCAAGCACCAAGCCCCAGCATCCAGCATCAGGGAGAAGCCAGCCTGGTGGCCACCCAGGATGGCCCCTAGCTGTCTTGTACACGGCCAAAGATGCTCAAGTACAGTAGGGCGACACTAAAAACAAACAGCACCTACTTATCAGATTTTAGAGATATTTCGACGATATAACTACCCGACTTTAAGCCTCTATAATAATTATAATTTAGGTATAGCTGCTTAGTAAATATAACTAATCGAAAGGAAATTAAATTCTAAATATATCTATATATTAATATTTCGTATACTACCCTTATACGTTAATATATACCTAGAAGCGGTCGCGTATACCTATAACGAGGCGATTTAAGAGGTCTTCTTCGAAATTAAGCTATACCTCTACCGCTACTTTTATAAGACGTTCTATAGAAGCGTTATTTAAACTGGCAGTCTCTAATAAAGGATCCTTCTTTAGGATATATTCCTTAAGTAAAGACTATAGGTTTTCTATAGGGTTTAAGTTAGGGCTATATAGTAGCTACTCGAGTATAGTATACCCTTCCTCTCGAAGCTATTCTCGGATAATTCTCGCTATATAAATAGAGGAATTATCTTATATAAAGATAGAGTCGAAGTCTATTACTATTAGAAGGTTCTCTCTTAATACCTCGAGATATAACCGAGAAGTAAAGCCGCTATAGGGTACTTAAGGGTCGCTATAAAGAGGTACGAGGTTAGAACGGATTCCCTAGCTAAAATATGCCTAAAATATCTTTAAGTACCGTATTAGTTTATTACGCGCGTTAACGTACTTACGTTCGAGCCTATTCTTACCTATTTTAAGTTAGAATTAGTAAAGTTATACGGGAATAAAGAAGAGGAGTAATTTTACTATATAGAACGAATACTTATTTCGCCCTTTTACTTATTCTACGCTTAATAGTAGTCTTATTATAGACTCGTAAACGCTTATACTATAAAGCTAGCTATTTAATATACTCTAAATAGAATTATAGACGTTATATAGTATATTCTTTAATAAGTTTTAGTCTTTATAAGGCTTTATAATATATAATACTAGTATACTTTAGCTATTATTTAATAGTACGCTAATATACCCGCCCCTAAACTAATTAAACTATTTAAGGGTTTAAAATAAACGGATCTATATCTATTATATACTTTATCGACCTTTTATCGCGTTTAGAAAGCTTAGTTAGGCGCCTAGGGCGAGGGTTAGATCGGGTACTAATTTAGTTATTATATTAGTAGTTTACTCCCCTTATAGTACTAGCGCTCCTACCCTCCTTCTCAGCCACCTTAGCGGAAGTATAGCTATTGCGATATATTATTGAAAAGCGCGTGCGCTTATAAGGCGACTAGTGTTTTTTTGGGCTTCTAACCCTTAAATTATAGTATTAACGAGGCATTTAATAAAGGGGTGGTGAGTAGCGGTGAGGGTGTGGGAGTGGTGTTGCAAAATCTGTTCGTTTTTAGTGTCGCCCCACTGTAACTCTCGAAGCAGGAGGTTTGGTTCCTATTAAGAGCACACGCTTCTGTCGTGATACCCATGGCTTGCAATCTTCCACTCGAGGGCAGGCTACCTAGCTCCATTTCACGCGCCTCACTTGGTTATCTTAGGCTTTCGTTAGTGGAGGGTTTTGGTCGTCGCCGGATATGTGTGACTCCGGTGCTTTTCGTCCTTCTTCTCAGCTTTGAGTAGCAGAGACTTGAGGCCGATACAATGGTGGCCAAGAGTGTTCTGACATGCTTCGCCTCGATACTTCATGATTGAAACTTCGAACACCAAGCCTGAATGTCAGCGAAAGCCGTGGGAGGACCCGAACAAAGAGCTACGTTTGATCCTGCTGCAACGCCGCCGATGCTGGCAACATTCCACTGGTTGGAGACAGACGTTCGGTTGTCAGGCACAAGAGAACGAATATGAAGTCATTTAATTGAAATGGCATAGCACATACGGCGCGACCCTTAAACGGTGTTGGGGTCAAAAGCGCTTGTGCTGTCCGATGGTTGTGACCGCAATTGAAAGCTTTGCCCAGAGAACGGGGGAGCCCAGTGTGCCAGAGAGCCAGTGTCAGGTCGCCCGACCCCTGAAGTACCAAAATAGCAGCATGACGTTAGCGACTTCAGCCCTACAAGAGTCTACCTTACATTGCACAGCCCGGAGTTCATCTGTCATTTTCACCTTGGTGGTGGGTGGGAACTCCTTGATTAATTCGCCAGCTTCCCCCTTCCATCACTTGATCAGGGTTTTCCCGCTGCCATCTTCAAGTGCCAATGATGGACACAGAGGAATCATCAGCATCAACGCGCTCCACGGCTCGCTCGAAACTGAAGACAAGACAGCCCGGCACATATTCAGTCTCGAGTGAGAAGTGCATGTCATCGGTTTCTCCTAGCTCTCGGCGCCGATCAAGAGATACGCTCAACGCCTCACGAGTCGTTCACGACCCTTCCCTGGGCTGCCTCCACGACATGCCCTGATGCGACGCGTCTCTTGATCGCCTCCGGAGTAGATTCCCACGCTAGTTTTACGCCGGTAAGGGTGATGACCCGGTGACATACCTCCCTATATATTGCATCTTCGATGCAGGCGGGTACGGCCGGAGTCGAAATGTAACACTGTGATGCCCTTGACGTCCTCCTCGGCTTGGGCTTGGACTTGAACTTCACTTGGTCTCGGACTTGAACTTCACTTGGTCTCAATGAGGCGGGGGTAATCTGATAAGTGGCTGCGTCTCGAGCCATGATCTTGTCTGCTCATCCGAGACTGACTTACCCTCACCTTGTCTAAAGATCGAGCGCGGCGTCCGTTGTGACAGCCTGAGCTTGTGAAATGGCTTCTCGACCGTGGTGCGAGAACTGCAGACCGCATGATACGGCTCGCCAGGACGTCTAGTCGTAGAGGCGATACCACAGTGAGGTACCTTACCGTGGATCTGGGACTGAGGGAGGAAGCGAATGGATTTTTGGAGACGAGTGAAATTTGCCAGTCGTCTTGAATCGCATGGCAGGAACTCTTTTTCTTGATATCAAGGCAACTCGAATGCGGACAGGATCCTGTTCGAGTCGAAGGACTCCAATGCCACTAGAACACGACATGCCGAGTGATGTTTTCCTAACGCAAATGTACACTTGAAATTCAAAAGTGCGATGTCAACCTCATATATTAATCATATAAACGTCGCTATTCTAGAGCTCAGATGCCTCGTCATGTCGTGATCGTTTATACATTCGAGCTTGTTTTCGCGTCATTCATCACGAGCGGCCGAAGAAGCTCGTTTGGCGATCATGGGCCGGAATTCACGCCGGCAGCTTGAACCCAGTCTTACGCAGCTTCTGGAAGACGCTCTTGGGGTCGTACTTCTTGGACGCAGCTTTGAGTAGGGCAATGTTACCCGCGCCGTACTTGGAGATAGGGGTCTGGTCGCGGAAAGAGTAGTTGAGGAACTCCCAGTTCTTCTGCGAGCCCGTCTTGTCGGCGTACGCGTTGATCGCATCGCGGAACTCGAGGCAGATGGGAAGGATCTTCTCCTGGTTGGCCGCAGTGTCGATCGTGAGGGCAATCAGCCACATCAGGACCGGGCCATCCTCGACGATGGCCTCGAGGCCGAGCACGTTGCCGCCCTTGCGCACGCTGTGGTTGACGATGGATTGCGTCACGGGTTGGTACTGGAGCAGCACCTCGAAGTCAGATCCCGGGGCGGCCTCCTTCATCTTGCCGACGTATTCCCTGTGCTTTTGCTCGATGAAGTCCATGACGTGAAGCTCGTGGGTGGTCATGCCGGCCATCCAGCTGGCGCTATTCCGCAGGTCAGCAATGTCTAGCAGGGTTGTGAGACCGTCACATACTAGAGACCAAGAGGCGTCGGACCGGTAAAGTCAGGGACAAGCTCAGCCACGGGGGCGATACGGGCCGTGCTCGAGATGTTCTCGATGGCCCTGTACTCGTCGAAGGCGGGCGCGTTGTCAATGGCATCAATGTTGCTCAAAACAGACACGAGGTTGAACCCTGCAGAGTTGTAAATCATGGAGATGATGTTCTGGCTGGCGAGGTCCCTGTCCATGTTGTTGGCAAAGTTAAGATAGGCATTGAAAATGTCATCGCGCTTGCTCGTGTTGTAGAAACTGAGACCTCCCCACATCATATTGGAGTCGACAACGTCTACCATCGGTGTCAACAGAATGCCTGCAATTTAGGAGCGCTAAACTCACATTGGTCGATACGCGTGACGAAGCCCAGGTTGCCGGAGCCACCCTTGAGAGCTTTCCAGAGGTCTGCGTTCTGTTTGGCGTTGGCGTTGACTACCCTGCCATCGGCAAGGACAACCTCGAAGTTGGCGACAGCATCGCAGGCGAAGCCCTCGGTGTTGGAGTGGAATGAGTACTAAGAAAGAGTCAGGTATTCCCGTTCAGCCGCTCGTTAGCAAGGCGTTGTCACTCACACCACCGCCAGTAGTGAAGCCGCCGACGCCAACAACAGAGGCCCGGCCGCCGACAGCCACAACGCCGTAAGGGTCGAGCGCATCAAAGACGCGCTCCCAGTCTGAGCCAGGCTGGATCGAGGCGGTGCCTTCAGCTTCATTGTAGGTCGTCGTGTTCATGTACGCTGGCCGACGGTTAGTATTTAAAACTTCAAGGACAGACCTGGCCGCTCGGCAGGAACCGATCGAGATGCTGAAACATGGAACTCACCAAAGTCAATAGTCACTCCATCCTTGATACCGTTGGATCCCGCCCATGCGGAGTGAGCACCACTCCTCATGCCAAAGGGACACTGATTCCTCGTCAAGATCTTGACGATCGCGGATACATCCGCAGTGCCCGACGGCAGGACCATGCACCACGGCGCCTGGGCCGCGTTGGCAGAGTAGTACGAGTCAAGACGCTGGCCGTAGAGAGCATTGGTGTCATCGATGACCTTGCCGGCGAGGTTCTTGTCCTTGGCGAGCGCCGTGCACTGCAAAGTTCATTCACCCGTCAGCGACTCGGTTAAACCTGGGGGGACTGGAGAAGGGATGGGATGGGACGAACACAGGCGCTCTGCGGGCTCTGAACCCCGGCCGTCGCAGCCGCGGTGCGTTCCGCGGCCCAAGCGAGGATCGTCGCAGCAGTGGTGAGCTTCATGGTTTCGTGGTTTTGAGTAGAGAGGCTGGGCAAAGAGGTGCTGGCGGAACAGACGAAAGAACACGACACACAGACTGTGACGATGAATTAGACAAAGCGGTTCCAGAAGGGCCCTCAACGTTCTGTGCGTTCCTGGTGGTTGGGTGGAATTGAGATCGGCATGCGTGGCCGCTGATTTATGTCTCGCGGCCGTTACTCATGACAATCAATCGCATCCATTCGATAGAGACATAAACGAGCCTAATCTCTAGTATCAAGCTAAGAAGCCTGGCAGTAGACGACAGCAAGGGCAGTCATCGGGGTTTCATGCCGCAAGACGCGGTACTTCATGAGAAAGGTGCCATCCTTCTTGGCATGCAGGCCTAGATTAACCCTGCTCTGCCCTGCTTCGACGCCCTTGTCTCGCGGGGGTTGTTCATCTTCCTTACAGCCAGCACCAGTCGTCTCCTGGCACTCCCCGCAGGCGACTGAACAGATCGGACCTCCCATGCTCATCCGTCACACGACGTCTCACCTAGGCCTACGTTTGCATATCTTGGAGAATGTCTCGTAAAACGTGAAAGTTCCCAAGTTCAAAGAAGCCATCTCTCTTTCGACCCTGATCGCCCACTTCCACGACTACATTCCGCTCGTTGACCGCAACCCACCATGGCCGACTTTCCGGTCACCAACGGCGTGCAAACCCTGGTGCCACCGCCAGAGGGCTATGTCGTGGATTTCGAGAATCCTCAGCAGCAAAAGGTGCTGGAGCACTACCTGATCTTTGGGATCCTAGGGCCACTGGCGTTTGTGGCCTTGCTGCAGCGGTATTACACCAAGATCTTTCTGTCGAAAGGACTTCAGATGGACGATGGTATGTTTCCGCAAGAACACGAAACGCGAAACGATGGCTAACGCAGACACAGCGTTCATGTGTTTGGCATGGGTAAGCAACTTTGAAGCGGCGGCGTGATGGCTTCGCGCGTGCCATAGCAAGCTGCCGGTGTGCTTCGTGGTCTGAACAATCGTTGATGATTTCCTAGATGTCTTCCGTTGTTACACAAGCCCTCCTAATTGGTACGTCGGCCTGGACTCCTACACATGGCCTCGTTGGCTGACTATATCATGTAGAGGCTATCAGGATAAAGACGCTATGTTCTCATGCCTGGGAGATTCCAATAGAGAACTTCAAGCAATACGCTCTCGTAAGTATATCGACACACCACTTCAGACGCGTAGCTTACCCGGAACTTTGCAGATCAGTTATGTCGCCGCAGCTGTTTTCATGTTGTGTAACGGCTTCACCAAGCTGTCGCTGCTCACCTTCTATCTACACCTTACGCCGCAAGGGCGATTCAGGATCACGACTTGGGTCATGATTGTCATTGTCGGCCTGTACACGGTCATCATCACGTCGATGCTACTTTTCCACTGCGACCCGGTGCGCAAAGCTTTCGACATCACAGTCACTGGTGGCTCATGTATCGATGTCGGCATCTTATTTATTGCCACGGCTGTGTCGAATATCGTGACCGACGTCATTCTCTTTGTGATGCCGATTCCTATGGTTTTGAGGTTGCACATGGGGCGCGGTCAGAAGATCGGAGCCCTTATCGTGTTCGGCATTGGATCTGTGTAAGTTGAGCCCTGGAGGCCAGGGGTTGACGAGAGACAGCTGACGCTTATCAGGACCGTCACAACGTCGTGTATTCGCCTGGTTTATCTTCTTCCAGTGTTGAAAACGACGGACATCACTTGGGAGGCAGCACCAGCTAATATCTGGTCGTGAGTTCGACAACCCTACCGTTGCAAAACAATCCTCTGACCACGTTTCGGCAGTTACCTTGAGGCCAATCTTTTCATCATCTGCGGCTCCATGCCGACACTCCGAAAGTTCTTCAGACACTTCGCCCCGAGGTTGATGGGCGGCGGCTCGTCCTCCGACCCAACGTACGGCCGAAAGTACGCTGGGCAGCCGAGATCCGCAAACGGCCTGAGTCGGTCACGAAAGCAACGAAACCAGTACGAGCCGTTCGACGACAACGAGATGCAGACGTTCTCGTCATCTAACAGAGATAAGGACAACAACATTTTGGGAGATACACAGGTGACGGTGGATGCTGGGAACCAGAGCGGTGTCGAGCCCGACAACCATAGCGAGAAGGCGATTCTGCAAACCAAGTCTTTCACGGTGCAATACGACTGATGAAAAGGAGGGAGTCGGTTTGACAAACTTGAGAAGCGGCATATGGGACACGGAAGAGGAGGGATGATATGATTAATGGCCGCTGGTCGCCAGGCTTTTTGGGATTTGGAACAACGGCAGGACAGCGAGATCGAGATAATTTCGCACATTCAAGATACCCAATCGGAATAGATGACACCACAAATCACCCAAGGTAGCATCCGCTCCGGACTGGCCGATGTGAAAAGCTGCAGGATCGCACCACGTGGCATTGTGGCGTGAAGACAACATGAAGAACCATAGAACATGTGTAGAACACGGCATCAACAACACGAGCCTTCGTCACCAACGGCACAAGACAGGGTGCATAACGGAACCCGAGCGAATGGGTTTTCTCCGACGCCCCATTTCTCGGCGTTCCAACTGTTCGCATTGGCGATTACAGCACAGTGGAAGCCGCAGCAGATTCCCTCCTGCAGCTGTTCGTTGCTGCGCCGCATAAACCCCTGAAAATCTTCACATGTGGCATCATCTTTCGATCAACGACAACCACGAACGGTCAGCTCGCCGTTTTAGGCCATCAGACAGCCGGATCAGGAAGGTCGACTTCGTCAGCAGCTCGTCACGTCCCCGATAGCAGCGCTCCAGCGGCCAATCGCAACGGACGTGCCAACTGTATCCTCTGGGAACAAGGGATCGTGATCGTCGAACGACTTCCTGACACAAGCGCCGTAACGGATTGTGCCCCGTGTCAAGCACAAAGTATCTGCGAGACACGGCCCAAGTCATCGGTACAAAGATGGGAAATGAGCTGGTGTGGTCGTACCGAGCACCTCAACCAAGCAGTGATCGACAGACTGGACGAACGGCGCCGGGCCTAGTACGCGGCAATTGCAGCCCCAGCCGTCCTATTCGTTTACCATTCGAGGGGAGATACTTGGTACAATCCTGGACCACAGGATCATGGATGCCCCGGAATATGCGCCTGGTTAGTGATCCTTCGATCCAAGTCCGTAGGCTGCTCCTTCGATGCTTCCTCTGTACATAACGTGGCCAGCTAGTTCGTTCGGCCCTGGATGAGCTCGCCAGCTCCATTGCCAGGGCCAAACCTGTTTTGGGTGCTATTGGCTGGCAGACTTGCAAAGGCTAATTCCAAAAAGGTTCCAATTCGGTTGATCTTCACAGCCGTCTTTCATTGTGGCCGCGGTAAGCGGCGGGTGTTTTGCCGCTCGGGGGAGAGATGCCCCGAACGATGGATTACACCGACACGAAGAGAACTTCGGCCTCTGAATGCCAACAGCAAGGAGGAGCAGGGCGCAAAACGTTATCCATCTTGTGAACCACTTTGGTTACCCTCATTCGAGAGGCGCGCTCTCAACATGATATCGAAAGCCAGGTGGCGGAACGATATGTTGTCTCATGCTGCCAGATCCGAATTGCCATCATCTTCGGGCTCTGAAAGAAGACGGAGTTCCGAGAGGTTTGGAATAGTCAGTATGCTATGCGTTCAGGTGTACACTCCCAAAATTGTGCAACAGCCACGTTGTCTACCTACCTAGGTATGAGGGACAAAAAAAAAAAAGAAAAAAACGAGTAGGCTCATATTCTACATGGGGTAGTTTCCTTTGACAATCGAACGAAGCCTTGTACAGGGTAGTCCACCTCACTTCTCCTTGTCCAGTCCTGGTCTCCGTCAATGTTGACTACCTTATCTTGAATACCTCATGCCGTGACGGCAATTGTCCTCCTCTAAAGCAACCCCTGACACTTTTGGCCTCTTCACCAAGACCCCTGAATGACTGTCTGATCTAATTCCGCCTTATAGAAAACATCTCCAGTGACAAGCCAAAACTCGTTGGATTTCTCACATGCTGCATCGTCCGCGGTGCCACGAGGGCGGGCGTTCAGGCGAACACACGGTACCAGACGGTCTGAAGTCATCATCACCACCTTCATTCTTCATTGCCCCGTCTGCTATATTCGCTACATATACATCATGCGATGCTACCTCTTATCCTTCATCGCCTCCTCAAAAACTTTGGCAACACCCAATACCTTCGCATCAAACCCGCTTCCTCCCAATATCGTCATCCCGAAAGGCAGCTCAGTGCCCTTGCCATCAAGATATGTCCCAGCCGGCACACTCAACCCACAAAGATCAACAATATTCGCAAAATGCGTAAACGTGCCCAACCTCGCATTCAACTCAATCGGATCGGCATCCACCTGTTCAATCGTCGGATGACACACCGTAGTCGGCACAACAAGCACATCCACCCCTCCACAAAGCGTGTCAAACGCCATGTGCGCCCGTCTCGAAAGTTCAACCTGCGCCGCCTGGTCGCGAAACACATCATACGCATTCGGCGCCGTGTCCAGCGCTTTAGAAAACAAGTCGCTGATGACGGGGTGTAAGCTCCCATCCATGATGCTCGAGCGCAGGAAATCCTGTCCGATACAAGTGATGCGCTCGTGCAGCAGCGCGCCATTGTAGAGCAGCTCACCCGCCTTCTCGAAAGCCTCCCAGTCTGTATCTCTCAGGCGGCCGCCGATGGCCTGCAGCCTTGCCACGGCCTTGGCGAACAGATCGCGGTATTCGGGCGTGCAAACCTCGAGAGCCGCGGCTGGAGGGACGGCAAAATCGAACCCGCCCTCCTTGAGCCCTCGAAAGTCCGTCTTCCAAGTCGGCAGCGTATGAGGCAGCTTGGAATACGGATCAGCGCGGTCGTGCTTCGCGATGACTTGCCAGACAGCCTGCGCGTCAGCGACAGACGTGGCGACTACGGCGATGCTATCGAGCGTCTTGCAGGCGGGGACCAGGCCTCGAGCCGAAATGGTGCCCTTTGTCGGCTTGAACCCGACTACGCCGTTGTAAGCAGCAGGTGCGCGGCCGCTGCCCGCCGTGTCGGTCGCCACGGTGAAGGGAACGAGGTTGGCTCCCACGGCGGCGCATCCGCCCGAGGAGGATCCGCCCGTGATGTGGGCCTTGCTGAAAGTGCTGTGCGGGACGCCATATGGTGATCGGCAGCCTGACAGACCCGTCGCAAGCTGGTCGAGGTTCGTCTTTCCGATGTAGATGCCTCCGGCGTCGAGGATGTGCTGCACTGAAATGGCGGTGGCCTTGGGAACGTAGGCGTACGAGGGGCATGCGGCTGTCGTCTCGATGCCTGTCACGTCGATGCTGTCTTTGACGCCGAAAGGTACGCCGAAGAGGGACGGCAGAGGTTTCCCCTCGTGTTTTGCGATCAGTGCTTTCGCAGCGGCGAGTGCTTCTTCCCTCTTAGCTAGTGAGATCCATACTGCTGGATCTTCCTTTTGGTACGCCTCAATGCGATCGAACACGGCGTTGACAACGTCTGCTGGCGTAGTTCGACCTTCTTTGTAGAGGCCTTGAAGGTCGTCGATGGAAGGAAACGGCCCTGATGGGGTGAGATCTGATAATGGAGAGGCAGAAATGGCGGCATTCTGCGTGGCCGCCACAAAGTCTGTGCTGTTGCCAACAAATCCAAATAGACCATCCTGGGCGCAGGTGATATCAAGCGACGTGGTCACCTGCTGGGCATCAAAGCCTTGCGTGCAGTCTTCGAGGACGCAACACTGGTATCCACGGTCGTTGCACTCACGAAGAGTCGTGGTGACGCAGCACCTGCGAAGTGTCAGCGATTGCCTTCAATGATGAATTGTAAAGCCGAATCGTAAAGATGATCGGAAAACATACTCAGTTGTCACGCCAGCAAACAGAAGATGAGTGATGCCTCGAGCCAGCAATACACGATGAATGTCAGTTCCCCAAAAGCTGCCCTTGCCCGGCTTATCGACGACCACCTCCGTCGGCCAAGGTTGCAGCTCATCGATAATGTCATGCCCGTACTCTCCTCTCACCAAGAGGCGCCCCATCGGCCCCTGATCGCCGATGCCCATAAAGTGATGGCCGTTGGGGTTGCTGATCTGTCGCAGCTTCTTGGCGGCAGGCAGATCCGCCAGGTCAGGCTGGTGACCTTCTCGCGTGTGGATGACATGGCCGCGGACGGAGCGGAAGACCTCGAGGACCTTCTGGACGGCCGGTACGATGGACCTCGCCTTGGAGAAGATCTCGTCGTTGCCACACTGGATGGAGCCGAATCCGCCAGGGTCGACAAAATCGCGCTGGATGTCGATAATAACGAGGGCCGTCGTCGCGAGGGGGAAGTTGAAAGGGTATGGCCTCGCGTTTGGCAGGGTCAGACCGGACTGGTGTGTCGTAGACATGATGAAGAAATGCAAGGCGGTTGCTTGAGGCAGTCGTCTCTGTTCAAGGCACGAGCAGCCTTGGGAATGATGGTGGGCGATGAGCAGATTGAGCCGATGGTAGACTTGACAGTCTTCAAATATACACAAGAGCTCGTGCTTCGGGCTCATCGGTCTCGAGAAGAGTCAAGGAAATAGACATCTCTACAGCCTCTTCCCAACTCGAGAGGGGGTGAATCGGAAGGCATCGTTGGTCGTGAGGGGGCATGAGCTGTGGTGGGTCACGTTGGTCCGCGACTTCGGCTTTAGAACGAGTGCGCGACATTCTCATTAGATAATCAAGGTTGAGGGGAATGGAGGTCTGATCGTCTGCCAAGCGTTCTGGTGATGAACGTGGCAGATGCATCTTGGGAGAGAGGACTCGCGGGGAAGACTAAGGGAGCATGGGCAGAACTGATAAGGATCTCTGGATAAGACTGTCACACGCGTGCCAAGGGGCCATTTGACCTCCCTCTTCCTTGATTTACCATACTAAACAACCGTCATATTCAAGATTATCGTTGCATTGATCGCTCGTGTTGGCTTCGAGCAGATATCGGGTCTTCGTCTTTCTTTGCATATTACACGATGAGCTAAGGCTTTTGGGGTAAGATACCTTAGGTAAGGTATCTAGGTAGCTGAGATCTGAAGTCCCTCGAACAATGCCATCATCGTCATTCTCAATCGAGAACTCGCCCTTAGATATGGTTTCGAATGCCGAGCTTACCCCCCACGGCCGCCGGCCGCCGGCCATTTCTCCTCTGCCAGCATGAGGATCTCGACCAAAGGATGCCTCCCTTTGCTGGCCAATTAACTCGCGCTCGGCACGATAAGACGAACGGCTTGGCGATCAAGTCGTCGACATTTGCTTCACTTCGCCCATTCACTATCAGCAGCAGACAGGGGATCTATTGGTCTGGCCATTCGAGACCCCATCCTCCCCGCGCACTGTTGAACTGCTGAACGCGCCGCAACTGTTTGCTCTCTCAAGCAACACATGCCTCGTGGCGTTTCCCACCCTGTCGGGTCACCCCAGATCCCACACCCATGTGCCTGTGAACGGCCCAGGAGCTGCTCTCTCGCGACGGACAGACGCCTCCGGTCAGATAAGCTCGGGGCCCTTCATATTGCCTTGACCTTCTCCAACTGCTATCTTATCGACGCCCTCCTGCGGGCATTCTCTGTGAACTTTGCCATCCCCAAGCAAGGGCCCCAAGAAGACAAGTTGATCTTGTCAATCCAAGAACTCGGGTTTGGGGATAGAGGCGAAATCGCGAGACCTTCAATTGCTCTCTTTGTAATGTCTATATCAAGATCAGCATTCGTGATGCAATTTGTAGTTTTGAAAGTCGTCAAGCTACAGACCCAGTTGCGCAAACCAACATCCTTTTTGACCTTTACCAAGGGCTCACGAGTGCCGCCCGCAATCTTGCTAAGCCAAAGACTCCTTCACCGAATCAGTGTGCCCAGTCGGAACATTGAGTACCGGCCATGGCCAACGTCCTCCGCGAGCGGGTCTTCGCCGTCAAGGCCGACTTGTCCGCTAAGAAGAAGCCTTCCGGCTGGGTCCTCCCCCGCGAGACCGCCTCTTTTGCCGAGGAGGGAACATGGTGGGTGTTTAATCACTCTTCACGGTCTTATGATCCATCAGAAACTAATTCTCTAGGACGAACATTGACTGTGATGTCACACCCGTTGACCGCAGAACCTGGTCCGTCTGGACTCTCGGTCTCTACTGGGGCAGCGATGCCCTCAACATCCAGGGCTGGATGGCACCCGCTGCCATCATGGTCGGCGGTCTGACTTGGTATGTCTCAAGATCCTCTACATGGAGTCACTTCTAACTTCCGCAAGGCGCGAGGCCATTCTTTCCATCATCATCGGCAGCCTCGTGTGCACTGTCCCCCTGGTCCTCAACGGCTTTATCGGCGCCCGTCTTCACGTCCCGTACCCCATCGCAGCCAGGGCGTCCTTCGGGTGGTACTTTGCACGTTTTGCTGTTGTCACGAGAGCCGTAACGGCCCTGTTTTGGCACGCTATTCAGACATACACCGGTTCGACTGCCATGACCCAGATGATCCGCGCCATCTGGCCTTCCTACCTGGATATTCCCAACCATATCCCCGAGTCGGTCGGCATCACGACGCAGCAGATGGTCAGCCATTTGATCTTCTGGCTGGTGCAGTTTCCTATTCTGCTTATTCCGCCTCATAAGCTTAAGTGGTTCTTCGTCACCAAAGTTGGTAAGTGACCCATTATTGTGCACACTTTTGTTACCCATGCATAGCTTTCACTTCGTATCATCGGGCTCCAATTTACGAACCTCGTCATAGTACTCGTCCTCAGCACCTCTACTGCGGCCGTCATCTACATGACTTCGCGTGCGGGAGGCACCGGCGATATCTGGGACCAGCCCTACCAGGTTCACGGCTCTGCTCGCCGTTGGCTCATCCTCTCCAGCATCTCCAGCATTACTGGCGGTTGGTACGTCAACTTTCTAGCCTACCAAACATTCCCAATCTAATAATCCCCAGGGCCACCATCGCCGTCAACATCAGCGACTTCACCCGCTACCTCAAGAACCCCAAAGGCGTCTACTACCAAATCGCCTTCCTCCCCCTCATCCAGCTCCTCGTTGGCATCTTCGGCATCATCTGCTGCTCCGCCTCTCGCGTCGTCTACGGCGAATACATCTGGGACCCCCTCGTCCTAGCCTCCAACTGGGACGGCCCCGGCGGCCGCTGCTTCGCCTTCTTCTTCGGCCTCGGCTGGTGCATCGCCCAGATCGGAACAAACCTGTCCGCCAACGTCATCTCCTGCGCCAACGACCTGACCAGTCTGTGCCCAAAGTACATCAACATCCGCCGCGGCGTGATCATCACGACCATCACGGCCGCGTGGATCATGCAGCCGTGGAAGATCATCCACTCGGCCGCGTCGCTGCTGTCGTTCATGAGCGGGCTGGGCATCTTCCTTGCGCCGATCGCCGCCCTGCTGGGTGCTGACTATTGGTTTGTGCACCATCAGCGCCTTGACGTGCCGGGTCTGTACCGAGCCCACGGTCGTTACCGGTACAACAAGGTCGGAACCAACTGGAGGGCTGTAATCGCCTTCCTCGTCAGCGCTGTGCCGAACGTCCCCGGACTGTGAGTTCATCGCATGATTATGGGTTGATTAGATATACTGACAAGCATCAGAGCCGCGCAGGTCAACCCAGCTCTGAAGTCGAGCATTGGAGGCGCCGACAAGATTTACTACATCTTTTACTTCTGGGGGTTCACGAGCGCTTTTGTCGTGTACGTTGGGCTGTCGTACATCTTCCCGGCGAAGGAGACTCTGATCCCCGAGACTATTTACGATGATGGCCATGTGCTTGATGGCATGCATGGGGCGAACGAGGGGGCTGGTGATACCGACAGTGTGCATGAGAAGAATCACGTTGATATCGGACGCAAAGTTTGAGCCTGGGAGCCGCAACGACACGGGGGATTGTTTTCTGATAGCTAGCGGTGTCATGTCTTTTCATAGCACGTTTTGAATTATGATTATTTATGCTTTGATAACGCGTTCCATGGCAAAGCGCAACTCCTGAATCACCTATGCTGAGCAAAAATAGAATGTAGGCCAATGAGCAACTGTGTTTACAACAGAAAGTATCACTGGCTTCACTCCGGGGAAATTCTTTTTGCAGCAAAAGGTGGTATCGAACAACAAATAGATCTCATAGCTGTTTGTATGCCTAAACTAGCACTGCGCAACAATGCTTGCTCCAAGCTCTTGCCGTCCAACTTCCTGCCATCTTCTAGGCGATCTCAGATCAAGATGGACACGGCAGTCGACTCGGGCTGCAGGACAGGGTATGGAACCGTTCCTTTAGTCTGGTACCCCGAAAGGAACTCAAATGCCAGTCCGGCATCCTTGAGGCGGCTGTACAACAGCGCAGCAGCGTTTGCGATGGCAATAGCGTCGAACTTGTCGTTCTCTAAGATGGACCTGCTCTTGTTGACGTTCCACAGCGACTTGGCGTACGTGATGAGATTGTACCGCTCATCCACCTTGAAGCTGAGCAGCTCCGGCAGCTGCGCGGACAGGAGCCAGTCTTTCCACTTGGGGGCCTCGGTGCCGATGGGGAGTGCGTCCGTAAGTTCCTTCTCCGTATAGGCTTGGAGGGCGGCCAGGTCCATGGGAAGGGGCGTGCAAAGGGCGGCCGGCTTGGAGGGCACAAAGCTGTAGTAGTATCTTTGCAGGTAGTTGACGGCTGTGTGCTGGGGGGACGCCGTGTGGATGCACATTGTCACGGCGTCGACGAGCTGGTCAAAGGTGGTGATGGTCGGGAACGTCGGGATCTGACCCTCAACCTGTACTTCCTTGCACCATGCGTGGATGTACTCGTCCTTCTGCACGTCGCCGTCCGACTTGTACTTGGTCACAAGGACCGACTTGACAAAGTCGCGGATGACACCCCAGAGCAGGTGCATGTTGGTCGCGTACGGGTAGTTGCGGTACTTATTGCCCGTCTCCCCCTCCAAGTCAAACCCGCGCTTCCTGAGATCGTTGGGGATGTACTTGTCCTGGAAGTTGAAGTTCTTGTACGACCAGTCAATGAGCCTATGGGCATTGTTCTGGGCTGCGGTGCCGGGGAAGATGGGCCATGTAGGGCCGAGGCCGCTAACCCTTGCGATCACCAGGGGCACCAAGACCTCGCGAGCGGCGTAGTTCAGGGCCAGCGTCTTATACCAGTGGGGGCTCAGAATCTCGTACAAGAGGTGATCTTCGGGGATGGTCCTGTTGGTGGCGACGATGATGGACTCTTCGATCATGTGCGTGTCCACGAGATGACTGCCAATCTCATGTCCAGCCCAGTCTGCTGTCTGAGCACAAGTCTTGGCATATCGCCATGGCCAGTCCTCTTTCTCGTCGACATCGCTGTCATCGGGACTTGTTCTCTTGTTGAAGATGGTGATGGATTTGTCCAGTGAACTCTTCATGTCAATGGTAATGGCGAGCGGGTGAAGCCGTCCGTCTTGATGGAGGTCGAAGATGACCACCGGTGCGCACGCATAGCGGAGCGCGGACTGCTTAGTTGGGCTATTGTCATTCTTGGGGTCGAGTTCATAGACTGTGCACTTGAAGTTGTCGTCGTCTGCTATCTGGGTGGCCTGGCGGAAGTAGGAGTAGTCTTGCATCAGGAAATCTTTGCTCTTCGAAAGCAGGGCCGCCATGACAGTGAGGCCCTGCTTCTTTGCTTCAGCGACATAACCCTGAATCCTGTCGACAGGCGCCGCTTCAATGGTGGATGGGTTGACGCCACTAAAGTGCTGCTGGGCGAAGCGGGCATCCGAGTACCAATCGTCATACTGGCCGATGTTGGCGCCCTTCATGATATCCGTGTTGCCGTCCTTCATGTTGGCCCTGTTCCATGCCTCGCACTTGGCAAGTGTCGGTCCTTCATACGGAGAATCTGCGTGTTCGAGGTCGCTGGGGATGATGAAGGAGACAGCCTGTCCAATTTTCTTGACGACGTTTAGAGCACTCGTGTCAAAGATGGTGCCAACATTGTTGGGCTTGCTGGGATTAGGCTGGCCCTGGTCCATCGACTTCTCATCGTCAGGGAGGACCTTGAGATGAGGGGGTAAGCCGTCCTCCTTCGGATCACTCCATTGGTATAGGGCTTGCTTCAGCTCCAGAGGCCTTCTGGTGGGGAAAATGGGCTCAAAGCCTTGCGTGTCAAAGTGCGACGAGGCACTGTCGTCAGATTAGCAAATAGACCAGGAACGTTGTGAGTTTCATTTTCATGAGGGATGCCGTTACATACGCGTCCTCGACGATGCTGTATATTTCCGTCAGAGCCAGCTGGGTTCCTTTGTAGGTACCCTTTCGGAGACCCCTGTTGGCGACGAGATTGTCGCTCGCGACGCCGTTCTCTCTGGAATTCTGAACAATATCTTGCCTCTGAAGCTCATTCAGGAAGACCCCCTTGTCCCAAAGTTCCATGGCGCTGTCGTCGACCGGATATTTGATGCCAGCATCCAGAATCTTCTTAAGATCTCCACTGGGATCTATGCCGCTAGGGCCAGTGAGAAGAACAGGGCCAGACATGATCTATAGGTCCAACGCGTGCCGCTGGTTGCAAGGTGTGAGTTTGAAGTTGGTCGTGATGAAGAGCCCGAGTTGCGGACAACAGGACTGGAACGTCGAGAGCTTATGTAGGCTGCTTGAAATATTTCGGGCTCCTTGAGAGATTCTCAATCGCATAAGCGCCGGACGCATAGTTCAGCTCTTCTCCTATTCAACTCAGCTATCATTTCTCGCTCACACCATGCCAATGCCAACCTCGTTGCTTCCAGGTTTTGATGACCTGGTCACAGACAAGAAGCTGGCCCTGGTCTCAAACTCTGGTTTGGGTATACGGCCCTTGGCTACCCACTTTGAGGCCAGCGAGCAGCAGTATGCTTACTCATTTCATTGAGCAAAACCTTCGTTGAACCTGAAGCCAAGTACTAGCCAAGGATAAGCTGAGTGCGCCTACAGATACGCAGCAGCGGTAGCATTCGGAGATATGTCTACTATGTGCTAGGCTGAAGCCTGGGGAGGATACCAGGTGACTCGGAGGTAGTGTCACAAGAGGACCGGTTCAGGTCGCGCCGGCCCACGAACCACGTTGATCGGCCCTCCGCGTGGCTAGCTGAGGGAGCGGACCGATAGCTAAAGGCGGAAGTTGATCATTGACTCTCCAACTCGTCCCACCTCATTTGGGGTCTCGCCAAGGCGCTCAAGGCGCTATACATGTGAGTAAGCTGACAGGTGGATTTCTGGACGTATGAATCGTCACGGCCAGGCCGACCGCCAGCTTCGATTCGTCCCTGCTGCATCAAAAGATACAAAAAAGTCATCACTTAGTTATCGCGGCTTACTACGTCCTGGAGGATGGCCGGAGGATTGATCCTTCGCATTGGCCAGCCTGTGGTGCTTACTTTGTGATTCACCCATCGCTGGTGCTGCATGTCACATCGTGCGACAGCTTACTTATCATCACTTGGAGAAGCTGAGTACAAACTTCCGGCAGTGATAATTGTAACCGTTCCAACAGTCATATGGGACCCTTGTGACCCGTTCAGGGGAGGCAGCCGTCGGGGGACACATGCAAGCTGGCGTCATCGAGCAACGGCACGCATTCTGTCTGGTCTGCTCTCGTATACCATGCTTTCATGTCGCCGCTGCAGAGACATGTCGTACATATTTGATGTGTGGTCCAGACTGAGTCCCGGTGAGGTACCGTCGTCATGTCGCCATAGGGATATACGCCCCTCTCACAGAACATTTTCCTGTCACCAATCGGAGCGTGGAAATTACCAAGTCTTCCATTGACTGCCACTTCTATCGCGGCAAATTGGCCAGAGTATTCAGGCCCAAGATAAATTCCAAGTGAGTCTTCTCCAGCAATGAAAGCTGTCCTGGTTTCGGGGTCTGTTCAGAAGCACTTCGGCCGATTTCTGGAGTTGCGGTCAATTGAATCTCTTCGAAACAACCCCTCTCAAGACCGTACGCAAGAAATACTTTCGTGGCTCGATTATCTTTCTGCTTAGTACTGAAGAAAGGTCCAGACCATGGCTTACTGTTCAGGGAGCCTTGGCTGTGCAAGTGTTCAATGTGTTTGGTCTTCTCAGCCCGCCACCTCCCGTCAAGGTATTTAAGGTGTGGTCGCATCCTTTTCTGACTTATGTAGACACGTTCACAGACGCAATCTTTCATCGTAAACCCATCCACATTCCGTTTCATAACGTTGCTCACCCACTTACGGGCCACCCCCCCATGTGGGCCACCCCAAAATCAGACCCCTCAATATTATACCCTCAATTCAACCCGAATTTTCGACCCGTTCCGATGCAACGATAATACAGTCCTCCGAGTCACTAGGTAATTCAGGGCCGCTGATTTCACCTAGACTATCCTCTTTATCGCCTGCCTCGATTTGGGCCCTGTGGATAGCTTCAATGTCGGCAAACTTCGAATTTGGGCTAATCCGGACCCTCTTCTTCTTCCTAGGTCGTGCCTGTTCCAACTGCTGTTCT